>JAJLRQ010000156.1:0-201415 GCA_030567115.1 Petasospora euphorbiae
CACTGTTAGGGCCGGTCACTGTCTTACCCGATAGAGGCTGAACAGACTCAAACTTCTTCCTGAGCTCTAGCTGGTATTCGTGCTCTTGCTGATTGGCCAGGAGCTTCTTCTTGAGTGCCTTCTCCTGCATTCTTTTAGCGTCCTTGATTGGACCTTGACGAAGAGCCTGAGTCAACTTTGTTAGTACGTTGTACTATGGCATGGGGTGTAAAGGCATCTACTCACGGCTTGCTCCTCGGCCTGCACCTGGTGTACCCAGATGACTGATGCCGTCGTGGCGACGATGGATACACCCAGAGTGATCTTTGAAGCTCTAGACATTCTTTGTAGCTGATCTGATAGCTTTGTAATGGACACCACCAGAGTCTTCATGTCAAGACCCGATGCCTTGTCTAGTTGAAAGATTGTCAGCCGGGAGGCCAAGTTGGCCCGGTACAGACACGCACAGAGACACATTCTGTGACTCGGCCCTCTTGACTTGGGATACTCCCAACCACGGCGATGCCTTGGTGGAATTGTATGGTGGAGGGTCGTATACAGTTTGAAAGGCTATACAGTGATCTATTGTGTGCGAGAGTAGTTGTGACAGAGGCTGCCTCTTTGTCATTTAGTAGCCTTCATAAATGCAGGAAGGATCCGGCCCCTTACCGATGCGGCTATAGAGCCAGCTAAATTCAGTTAATGATGAGAAGTTAACCACTAAAAGCCCTTAATAACGGCCATTGGCAGCCCATAAAAACACAAAAGCCAGCTTTCTCCTACTGCCAGGCCTCCAAATACCATAGTACCAGTCTTTTAGGGCCACCCAATCACACTCCCCTAAACAGCGCTTACTCGCAATGTATACAGCACAATTATGCACCTCAGCCTCGGTGATCGGCCGTGCACCAGTCGCGAAATTGTATAAGCGGGACCATCACGTTTACGCGGGAGCCACCCGTGGGAGTTAAACAACAAGCTATCCAGTGTACCTCTTATCCAATCGTTGCGTGTGTTGCTGAACAGTGTACATAGATTAATCAGTGACATCCCTCGAGACCTCCAAGATGCAGGTATGTACAGCAACATCGAAGTTCGTGGCAGAGGGGCTCGCAACACGGAAACTCTCGCCGGGGTTTCACCTGGGGACGTTTTTAATCTCCCCAGCATCAACCCTCGAGCGTCGTGAGAGTTACGATGTGTGTCCCCAGCTATGGCACAAAAGCAGAGATACTGACAATAATTACAACCAGACAGACGACCAAGTCGCTCTTGAGCACGACTCAAGTCAGCCCATCGTGATTCCCGGGCATGAGGTCCAACCCACAGACACAGGCAACTCCAGCCACTCCGCATTTATGCCCGAGTCTTACCAGACAGCTCAGTCTTTTAAGCAATCACCACTCCAGTATCCCTTTTCATCTTCGGTGAACTCTGTCACATCGCAGTCGTATATGCCAGGGTCGTATCAGCACCAGTTCATGAATAGCAGCTTGAGAAACAGCGTATCGTATGCCACATCTCCAGGCGGTGCCTTTTCTTCACCTAGAGCTGAGCCTCCATCAACCCACCATCACCATCGTCCTTCATTCACTGAACAGAACACACAGGGACAGAGATTGTTTCAGGGAGGCCAATCTATGCCTAGGCCATCGCTACTAACCACGAAACTGGCATCACAAAGCTCATTGAGCCAGATCCCTATAACGCAACAACATCAGCAACAGGAACAGAGTTCAAGTTTTAGACCTATAAGTTACAGAAGCAACTCTATCGCCGAGGCAAGACAGCCCTCGTACCAGTATAATGATACTGTGCAGCCTCGATCAGCTAACATCGCCATTCAACAACCGACAACGTCTCAGCATTTCAATGCCAGTGGAAGCGTTAACTCGTTCACACCACACCATAATACACCGAGCGTTGTATCAAACTCTTATACATCGAACCCCGGATCAGTGCCAACCATGGTTCCAACGTCTCATCCATCATCACTTCAAAGTTTCAACTAGTTCTCCAGGCCACCTCAGCCTACGAGTTCAGTCGTTACAGAACATGCCAAGTTTGCAGACTTTTCAAGACCATCGCAGGAAACTTCATCATCCTTCGTGCAGAGAGGATTCGCTACAGCAAACTCACTACCAGTACACCATGAGCAACCCCAGGAACAACCACAGCAGCAGCAGTATCTCGTACAGCACGCTCCACCCCCATTGACGACTGATGAACCACAGACATACGAGACCATACTTCGACAGACTGAAGCAGACGGCACACCAGTTAAGCACCTCGATATTGTGAATCATTCAGTTGACGATCTCCTTCTGATGCTATCAGCGTTACTACAGAAAATCATCGAGGCAAATGATGCACTTCATCCTCAACACTATCACCACGCTGCCAAAGTACACCAATCAAACAAGTATGTTGGCAACGTCCTAGCGTTCCATGGTAGAAACGTCCCGGCTATTTCTATCCATGCATATCTCACACGTATTCTGAAGTATTGTCCGGTGACGAATGAAGTCTTCCTCACGTTGTTGGTGTACTTTGATCGGATCGCCAAGAGGGCTAATGCAGGTGGTGCTGATGACTCAACAGATGGGACAGGGTTTGCCAGTCCAGTGAGTGATGATAACCAGCTGTTTGTTATGGACAGCTACAACATTCATAGGCTGATCATTGCTGGTATCACGGTGGCGTCGAAGTTCTTCAGTGACATCTTTTACAAGAACTCGAGATACGCTAAAGTTGGTGGATTGCCACTAGAGGAGTTGAATCATCTGGAGTTGCAATTTCTGTTGCTCACTGACTTCAAGCTGATGATACAAATCGAGGAATTGCAGAGATATGCAGACCTCTTGCTGAAGTTCTGGGAGAGGGAAAGTAATGGAGACGCTGAACCGCAGCAGCAGCAGCAGCAGCCTCAGCAACAGCAAGACGATCACGTTATGGAGCATTGATACACTACTTTGGTATTCATGATCATATTCGCCATAATGAATAGTCCTGATGGGTGAAGGATTGTTGCTGGTTCACAACCTTCTCCTGATTGGAATCGTTTCATTTGGTGCGGGTTGACACATTCAACCGTCGGGGGCTCCATTTTTGACACATATTCAGTTCACTCATGCCATCATGACACTTATTAATTACAGACAGTTCTATACATTTTTCATTCAAGTAACGTAGCGGTTGTGGATGATATCTCACCGAGTTCGATAAGAGTTCACAAGTGTAGCCTACACCATGGGACGCGTCATGAAGGATCACAAATGCATATGTTGACGTATAATGGCGATACGCAGCAAAATTTATATAAAACATGGGTGAGTGAGTATCAAAAATAGTTCACTTCAACATGAGGCACTCTCAGCGAAACGATACAGTATTGATGTATCGGAGAGGACTGGCGATGAAGAGAAAGAGAAATATAACTGGAAAAAGAGGACATGCAAAGGGTTTGATAACGTAATGACAGATGAGGTTAAATTAACGCAATCTTCTGGCCTCACGCTCGGACTCCATGAGGGACAAGATGTCGTTCTCTCTGACTGGGCCCTTGACGTTTCTGACAATGGTTCTGGAGGAGTCGTCGAGGAACTCAACTCTGACCTGTGTAACACCACCACGGGAACCAGTTCTACCGAGAACCTTCTTAACTCTAGCAAGGGTGACCTGTGTCTTTGTGTCCATGTTTGCGTATGTGTGGGATGGGTTGAATGTCTCCTTAGATCGTCTTTCATGGTGTCAGTTGGCCTCTCTCTTGAAGCCGGATGAAAAAAAAACCACCGCTCGCTTTCGCGTGTGGCGCGTACCGGGCGCAGTGGTAGGGTAACACATGCCGGCGGCACAGGTGAGAGACCGGCGGAACTGTGCGCCTACCAACATCGCCAATCTGCTGGCCGGTCGCCGGGCCATGACTCAATTAGAAGTTGGTTCTCGAGCGAACTCATCTCCTACCAAGTTGTATTTTGAGGCCTAGCTATCTACATCATACAGATATACAAACATGGATCTCGTTAACCACCTCGAGGATAGACTCCTCTTCGCTGTCCCAAAGAGTAGGTTACATATCTTTTCCAACAGTTCTTATCTCAGCCGACATTGGGGAAAGGGCCCTCGAGAGATCTCGGTGATCTGGCATCATGTGTTGGATACGGAACCCAATCTCTCAGACCCAATGAACTGCACGAAAGTCAGAGACTAACAGAAGATGAATATAGAGGGAAGACTCTATGAAAAGGCCGTTCAGCTGCTTAAGGGCTCTGACGTTGAGTTCCGTAGAAGCAACAGATTGGACATCGCTCTCTCTACCAACTTGCCAGTGGCACTTATCTTCCTTCCAGCTGCTGACATTCCAGTATTTGTTGGTGAAGGTCGTTGTGACTTGGGTATTACCGGTGTTGACCAAGTGAGAGAGTCCGAAGTCGACGTCGAACTGCCTTTGGATTTGAAGTTCGGTAAGTGTAAGTTGCAATTGCAGGTACCACAGAATGGAGAGTACAAGGAGCCAAAGCAGCTCATCGGTAAGACCATCGTTTCTTCATTTACTACACTGACAAGAAAGTACTTCGAAGAGCTCGAGGGCGTTGCTCCAGGCTCTGCTTTGAAGACTAAGATCAAACACGTTGGTGGTTCCGTTGAGGCCTCATGTGCCCTCGGTGTTGCCGATGCTATCGTTGACCTTGTCGAGTCTGGTGAGACAATGAGAGCTGCTGGCTTGATTGATATTGACACCGTGTTGTCCACATCCGCCTATTTGATCCAGTCCAAGACACCGGCCCACCCAGAGTTGGCCAAGAAGCTCACATCAAGAATTGAAGGTGTGTTGGCTGCTCAGAAGTTCGTTCTTTGTACATACAACGCCCCAAGAGATAGCTTGACAGACCTGCTCACACTCACACCGGGCCGTCGTGCCCCAACTGTTTCTCCAATCGATGATGACGGCTGGGTTTCTGTCTCCTCGATGATTCAAAGAGCCGAGAAGGGAGAAATCATGGACAAGCTCAAAGAACTTGGTGCTTCTGATATTATGGTCACTGAGATTTCAAACTGCCGTGTTTGATGGAACACTTTTGTGGTTAGATTAATAGATTGTCGTGCGAATTGCTTACCCAAAATTACTGGATCATAATTGTAGTGTCGTAAATTTGTCATGATTTTATGTAAGAATGCTAAATGCTAAATGTTGATGATTAAAACTTGATCCAGAACTTGAAGCCCACACGCATGGTTCTGGCGACAAAGTAGAACACAGCACTTGTGAGCATTGTCACAGCGGCGTGGATAACCATGTTTCTGTATCCTGTAACATCACCATCACCGATGATGGCACCTGAAATTGGGATACAAACCAAGACACCAAATGCAGTGATGAAGTACATGGTACCGTATCTTCTACCGAAGTCCTCAGTCTTAGAGATCTGAGAACAACAGACAGGCAACAAGGAGAACACGGAACCAGTGAAGAAACCCCAACCCACGGTGAAGACGTACAATGCAGCCAAGTGGTCACCGAATGGGATCAGTGTGACAATAGCCACGATACCAGCACCGGAAAGAGTGATGTACATAATGTTGAAACGACCAATCTTGTCAGACATATAGCCAGTCAACCAACGGCCAATGATACCTCCAACGTGAGAAATGGACATGAGCAAGTAGGCCGTGGATAATGAGAAGCCATGAGCACGAGCGAATGAAGCCTGGTATGTAGCCATGATAAGCACAGCAGCCTCAGCAAAAGCAGTACCCATACACACAAAGAAGAAGTCACTGGATTTCAGGCCGGTGATGTCGAATGCTGTGAAGTATGACATAACTTTCTGGAACTTTGTGCCTTCAGTAGTCTTACGTGGAAGGCGCTCCTGGACGAGTACAACAGAGACAGTGTAACACCCAAGGATGATGAAGGAGAAGATACGCATAGTCCATGTCCAGCCAACTTGTTCAAAGAGCTTTCTGTTCATGATTGGGAAAACAATGCCTCCAACGGAGCCACCAGTTGAAGCAATACTGGACATGAAACCTCTTCTCTTGTTGAAGTAATGAGCAACAACTCCAATGAGGGGAGACATACTGATACCACTCCCCAAACCGGCTAAGATAGAGAATGAGAGAACGAACTGCCATACCTTGGTACAGTTACCCATGGCGAACAGGCCTGCAAATGTCATCAAACCACCAACCGCAACTGGGATTTTCACACCGTTACGATCAAAGTAAGTTCCTGAGAAAATAGAGGTCATGAAGGAGATGAACAAGAACACGGAGAAAATCCAAGCCACTGTGGACTCGTCCTCGTCTTTCAACTGGTTCTCGGAAATGTAAGTCTGGAAAACACCCTGTGTGTTGAGCATACCGAACCCAGAGGTCAGTCCCATGAAGGACCCGAATAGCACAGTATAGGCCTTAGCACCACCTTCAGGGAAGTACATATCACCATCCTGGCCAAACATGTCATCCTTGGCGATGTCTGTTGTGTTGTTGTTGCCGATTGTGTTGTTGGAGTCCTGTGTCTCAAGGGGGTTAAGCTCAATGTCTCTCTCGTTAGCATCATCTTTCAGTTTGAGGGATTTCAGGGACGGGATGCGATCAGCTGATGAGGAGCCAACTTGTGGGTCAAAGTACCCTGTCACTGTGTCTTCTGGTACCACTGTTCTGGAGGTTTCCAGTGGTGTAATTGGGCGTTGAGGGAAGCTCATCTCGTCTCTGTGTGTGTAGCTGTGAATTTATTTTTCTAGGACTTTGGTAAGAGTAGATCAGAATGACTAGTAGCAATTGGGCGAGTGTGCACTTTTGGCTCTATCTGTTGGGAATCGAGGATCTGATGGTCCTTAAGTATGACAATCTTTTCTTTTTGTCATCGTATAGCAATTGGTGAAGAGTCACAGTGAATTTCCAAACTTTTCTCCGTCTCCCATCGCATACAAAAGTCCGGTGCAGGTCAGTTGACGCCGTATAATTTTGTACAGCATGCGGCCCGGTGACTCTGCGGGCCTGCTAAAATTTGTCTTGTGACGGGGTTGGGATCCCGCTGCCAATTTGGCTTGTTATTCGCGATTTTTTTTTGATGTTACGGAGCCCTGGCTGTTTGGAGCTAAGGGCACTATTGCTCCAATGTGCTAACACAATTGCTGTTGAACGAAGAGACCGTTTAAGCACTACTCAGTTGTTCTGCATTCCTGTGTACAGTTTAAGGTAAATCAGCGACAGGCGGGCATGTTTTCAGACATTACACAAAAGAAATGTTGGGACAGCTCAGCCCTAACATGAGGGTCCCCAGGGGGGCATATGCCGGATAAGGCCGAAGCCCCAAGCATGGGGAATTAATGAAAAGAAGAGTAGCTCATTTTTTGTGTTTGCAGACCAGCTTACATACTCGACAATGCCAGGATCAAATTGACCTCTTTCTCCTTGATCATTGGGTCATTCTTAACACTCGATACCAGCCCACAAATGTGTTCTAACACCATTCTCTTGATAACCTTTGCCTTCATAACCTCCGTTTCATTGTTCTCCTCCGCGATGCCACCATCGAGCGCACGGCCAAGGACAAAGTCCCTAATCAGCTGATCAAACCGAGCATTGTTCAACAGGCATTGTATCATCACCAGGTCCCAGCTGGCAAGTGCACGCTGGATCTCGTCAAGCATGTTGCTGATTTCGTACGGAGTGAAGTTTGAGGAGTAGTGCTGGATGGAGTACAGGTTATCCCACCCCAGCAGGGGTTCATACTTCATGTAATCTTCACACGGAAACTCATTCGACGAGTGCATTACCGTTTCGTACTCTAGCTGGCCTTGATATATGTCCCAAATAGAGGTGCGGTGTGAGAATGGATCAGGGTGTGTCATGGAGGCGCGTCTGCTGATCTGGGATCTCTGGAGTAGACCCGTCTGGTAGAAGCTGTTGTTGGATCTGGATAGTCTGCGAGTCATCAAACAGCTGTAGTGAGTTTGTTCCAGCTTTGAGAGGAGAGAATGAGATAGTTATAAGCAAAAAAGAACAGCAACACTCAACTACTTTGGCTGCTTAAAGACGGTTATAGCGGCAGAATGTCTATCTTGTTACGCATGGTGCCACTTTTTTCAGGGCTGTGGGGTACATTTCCGCGAAATCATTTGATGTCAACTTGATTCCGAGGGTGGCGCACGTGCCATGAGGTCGGAGTTCCCAAAACGGCGCGGCGAGGAGCCGGGTCGGGGGTAAGCACCAAGGTGCTCAGTCGTTGGGTCACATTTGAAGAGCAAAGTTCAGGTATTGAGAGGCAAAGAGGGGTAGAGTATATGATCCCGGATTCAGTTCAAAATGCCCAGTAAAAATACTTCCGTTACACACCGTGAAGATCCGGTTTGTTCCTTGTACCTTGCTGTGGTGGCCCAGCTGCCATAGATTCATACCTAATTGTACCTCCACTTCCTCATGACTTTTTGCCAGATTTGGATTTCGTAGCCTACATCTTCCGAGGAGGGAGGTGGGGAACTGTCGTAAACCTATCATCCCCTCAAATAATTAATAGGAAATATGCGGGTGTCGTTATCGTCTTGTCCACCAGATGTTCAGCAAACCACAGTATTACACAGACGATATCTCAGCAACCATCACACCCCTCGCAGCTTATTCCATGATATTTGAGCTGCCTATCCATCAGCCTTGAACTGTCAGCAAGTGATCTTGTTCACGAATCTCAGGGTCATGGAAGGGGATGGTCATGTAACGCGTACTATGCAGCCACCCGACAAGTCTTGGCTCCAAGGCTCATGCCGAGAATCTGCCCAGGTGAGCCCAGGCAGGCCCAGTGAGCTTGGTTCCTGGAACCACTGGGGGGACGTAACACCTTTATGCCCACGAGCTAGTGTATCTTCCCAATGAGCGTTTTGGCTGTCAATGATAAGTAGCCTCGTTGAGTAGCTGTCAACCGAATTCGATCGGCGGAACTGAAGATTGCTGCAGGGTCCACCAGCGTGGCCATCCCTGTTTCAGAACTCCCTCCGGTATCCCGAAACCAAGCATCCTGGTTTCTCCGAAGTTTTGGACTCTCTCCCCACATAGATCCTACAAGGACCAGATAAGTCCACTCATATACAGCTTACTCAACCAGTGACTGCAGAATACCAAGACTTTGTAATGAGAAACGTGTGACTCGATGCGTTTCCGGTGAGTCGAAGACCCCGATAGACTCACCCTTTCCCCCACACAGACACGTCAAGAGATACGAGTAACAGGCTGTTGGCTGTATCGGCGGACTGACGGCCAAAGCTATGTCATACAGAGGCCTCCCCGCTATTGCGATGGGCACATACTCATTGGCTATATAAACTGCTGAACTTCATCGTTAGTTTTGATCTGGTTTTCTGGTACAAACTCAGACTAACAAGCAACAGTCTCTCTGATCAATTACCGAAAAATAAACCATGGCTTTCAACAAACAGAGCTGGAGACAGCGACTCTACAACTCCAGTGGTGCTCCATCACAGATCTTCAACAAACGACTCTTTATTTGTGTCTTCGTCTTCGGTATCCTCGGTGCCGTGCGTGGTCTTGACGAAGGTTCCATCTCCGGATCACTTGCTGCCATCAGATTCCAAGAACGATTTGGACTCAGTGACCCAGACAAGTCAGAGTCTGCCATTGCCGACCTCAAGTCTAACATCGCTTCTATGGTCCAGCTCGGAAGTATTCCAGGTGCCCTTTTTGCCTTCTACGTCACTGATTACTTTGGAAGATTGAGATCCCTTCAGTTCATGTGTGTCTTCTGGATCATCTCCACTGTTATCCAAATCACTGCTAAGAATGTTGGTCAATTATACGCTGGAAGATTCCTCGAAGGCTTACCTGTTGGTCTCTCCGTTGTACTTGGTCCTACCATGATGTCTGAGATTGCCCCAAAAGATATTCGTGGTCTTTGTAACTGTATGTTTGCCGGTGCCGTGTACTTTGGTGTTATGCTGGAGTACTTCACCCATTACGCATGTGCTGTGCATGTCTCTGACTACTCTGACAACCAGTGGGTAATCCCAACCTCATTGAAGATCATGTTCGCCGGTATCATCCTCATAGGGTCCTTCTTCTGTGTTGAATCCCCCCGTTGGTTTATGAAGACCGGTAAAGTTGACAAGGCGTACAAAGCCATGTCTAAGCTTCGTAACCTCCCTGCTGACCACCCTTACGTTGTATCCGAGATTGCTGATATCCAGGATCAGCTTGACTTGTACCAGAGATCTGTTGGTGATGCTACCGTGTGGAACTTGTTCAAAGAGCTCTTTTCAAAGTCAGTTTTCTACAGACTCTATGTCGGTATTGGATGCCAACTCCTTGGCCAATGGTCGGGTGCTAACGCTATCACCATCTACATGCCTGAACTAGTGGCACTTGTTGGATACCGTGGTGATCGTAAGTTGTTGATGACAGCTGTTCTTGGTATTGTGAAGCTGACTTCTGCATACTGCACTGCCTTTTTCCTCATCGACTTCCTGGGAAGAAAGAAATGTCTTTACATGGGTATTTCCATCCAAATGCTCGCCACATTGTATGTGGGTATCTTTGTTGCTCTTGTTCCTGAAGTTGCCGATGAAACGTACGTAATGTCATCTTCTGAGGCCCGTGCAGGTGTTGGTGCATTGGTCATGCTATACTTCTCTGGAATCGGATGGACAATGGGTTTCAACTCGATTCAATACTTGATCAACTCTGAAATGTTCCCATTGAGAGTCCGTTCTTTCGGTACTGCCGTCATCATGTGCTTCCACTTCCTCAATCAGTTCGGAAACACTAAGGCTGTCCCATCGATGATGATCTCAATGAAGCACTCTGGTACCTTCTTTTTTTTCTTTGGTGTCTTAGCTGTGTCTTTGGTGTGGTGTTGGTTTAGTGTTCCAGAGATTGCAGGCCGTTCTATTGAAGGTATGGAGGAGTTGTTCTCCTTACCGTGGTACCAAATCGGAAGAAAAGGTGCTGAGTTGTGCCCAGATAACTCTGGTGTAAACAGGGTGAGATTCGATGAGGATGGATTAATCGACAGAGAGGCAATGATTGAATCAAAGAGGGACGAAGAGTTCATTGAAGTTGCAACACAAGCTTCATCTGCTGGCGGATTGACGCACAAGGACACTGCAAACACCTCCCTCACTGATGTTCGTTACACCTCCTCCGATGACGAAGTTCATGAAGCCAGAGAGCGCAATGAGGAATACAACGAAAAGAAGTGACGTTATTCCGGTATATTTATCTATCCAAGTATTTAGCACACATCGTTCAGTGTTTATGATATATGTACTGCAGAAATTTATAAAATCAGTCATTAGTCATTGGCGACATGCAATGTTTCTTCCTTACCATCACCATTCCTTCTCCTTATTCTACTTGTGCTTCATGAGGTTTAAAATAGCCCCCATACTAAAAATTCTTCCACTCACAGCTGATAATTTCAATGTTGCGATATCAAAGTCGACGAAATTATCCTTCAGATGTTCCAAGTCGAGCAATCTTGATACCAAGTACGCTGAGATCTGTGACACCATTATCCCACAATCACTCCCATTGATCTGCTATGGCGTACTCATCATCTTTACAGTGAAACTTGTGTTCTCACCAAGGTAAGATTCAACTTTCTTTATCAAAGCAAATGCCTCAGACTCATTGGCACGATCGAGTGTATCGTACACCAATGCAGTGTGGTCCAACATGGAGATGACAACAAGTGACCAATGATTACCTGATCCAACACCTTCCGCATCATCACTATCATTTAGGGGCAGGAAGATAAATTTGGCCTTCTCAAAAGGTGGAATCACACCACGAAGATCCTCGGGTCTGGGGAACATATTGAGAAGATGTACCATGGATGGACGTACTAGTTGGATCGCACTGGATATCAATGTGTCATATTTGCTGAGTTGATAGCGCTCCAGATACTCGAAGAGGAAAGAGATGTTATTGTCCGAGAGCCATTCATCGTCTTTCAGGTTGTCAATGTCCTGCTTGTACAAAGATACATCAAAGAACTGTAAAACTTTAACCTCGTCACCCACTTTTGTCTTACCCGTCTTAGATCGGGTATTGTCTTTAGAGTTAACGATAGACACCATGTCTAGGACTTCTCGGTGTAGCTGGTTGAGGATCTTCACCTTAGCTGGACTGGACACAGCATGCTATATCTCATCATTCTATCTGGTCTTCTTGTTCTTCTTACTCGATACATGTGCTTTCTTCTCTGCCTTTTTGGCCTCCTTACCTGAGCTTTTTGCCTTTCTGTTCTTCTTTAATTCCTTGAGCGAAGATTTGGGTTCCTCAGCGCCCTCCTGAGGCCTACACGGGTACTCAAAAAAACCTCCAGGTGGTGCAGGAGACTCATTCCCATATATTGATTCTTGAGCAGGCATTGATGTTTCCCCATCCGTCGTAACCTCATCATCCTCATTGGCCCATTGGAAACAGTCAAAGCCGTCCGTGTACACAGTGTCAAGCGGTTGCTGCGCCACAACACTGGACTACGCTCGGGGCACACAATATCCTTTGTACGGATGGTACACAACTCTAAGCATCTGCGTGACCACTTGTAATAATACCTCTCATCACATCACAAAAAGTAATATCATGTGGTTCAGTGATGTGCTCAGATCCACAGCTGGCACGGCATCCCCAGGATTACCGAATCAAGCCACAAGTCTCCGCGAATGCGTTTGTCGTGAGCTTCGAGGTGTGGCGCAAGAAAATCTGTAGATTGAGGAATTCGCGAGCCATGACGAAAATTATAGTGCGAGCGAGCGCCACAGTGGGCACGGAGAAACTGACACAACGCGTATAGAGAAACAGCGGGTTTTTAAATAGTCCGCCACATCCTCCTCTGCCATTTTGTGGTACTTTCTTATTTAAGCACAGCTGTGATAACGGCCAGAGATACTACTGCATAAGAGGGGAGAGAGAATGAGCACACAGGACAACCTCAAACGGGGGAATTCGACGATGGACCTCGCGCTATCATGTGCTACCGAGTTCAAGGATAAGGATAAGCTCAAGACCGTGAGGGAGGAGGCAGAGTCCCTCGACTACAACCTCAACGAGAATGCCATTGCTGACGATAGTGAAGACGAAGCACCTGTGGAGCGCTGCCTCAAGGCTGAGCTGAAAAAAGTTGCACCTCAGAAGGAGAAGCTGCCCGTTGACGACGTTAGCATGATACCAGCCGACAACTTCCACAAGTACTGCTATCGCCACAACCCAGATGTGAAGTGCAACAAGCAGACGGATGCCAACAAGATGACTCAGGTACAAAAGGATCTGGAAAGTGTGCCACTCGCTGACAGAGAACAGATCAATCAGGTGTGGTCGCTGTTTGGTGCTGCCAACACATAGAAGAGAAATCTCATCCTTCAGGGAATCCTAACACAGTGCTGTTTCCCACAACTTTCATTTATTTCGCAGGAGATATCATCACTTATCAGAATCGACTTTATTTCAACTCTACCCATGGAGTTGTCACTGAAGATTTTGTGTTACTTGGACTGTGAATCACTGTGTAACGCAGCTCAAGTTTCAAAAAGCTGGAAGAAGTTGGCAGACGACGATCGTGTTTGGCACCACATGTGTGAACAGCACATTGACCGTAAGTGTCCGAACTGTGGATGGGGCTTACCACTGATGCACATGATGCGTGCTCGTGAAATCGAAGATGTAGCTTCGCCTACACCGCCAACCGTCAGCCTCACGATTGAACCACCTTTCAAAAGAAGAAGACTGTCTAATCAGACAGTGGAACAGGGTAAGAGGAAGACAAGACCATGGAAGAAAGTGTACAGTGAACGTTTCATGGTTGAGAGAAATTGGAGAAAGGGTAACTACAAGATGAAGGAATTTGTTGGGCACACCGATGGTATCCTCTCCCTGAAGTACGATCACAGATATCTATTCACAGGGTCTTACGACAAGACAGTAAAAATTTGGGACGTCAGAACCGGTGAGCTTGTACGCACCTTGGAATCACACACAGCTGGTGTTAAGACACTGGCCTTTGATGAACAGAAAGTAATAACTGGATCATTGGATGCCACGATCAAAGTTTGGAACTATCACACTGGACAATGCCTGTCGACGTATCGTGGTCATCATGATGGTGTTCTGAGTGTGGATTTCTACAAGAAAAGCATTGTATCTGGGTCTGCTGATACCACGATCAAGATCTGGAACGTTGAGACCAGAACATGTTATGCACTAAGGGGACACACGGAGCCCGTCAATTGTGTAAAAATCCACCCTAAAAGTTCTACGATATTCAGTGCCTCTGATGACATGACCGTGAGAATGTGGGATATGAAGACCAACAAGCTCCTCAAGGTTTTCAGAGGTCACGTTGGAGAAGTCCAGAAGGTTATTCCGCTCAATATCTCAAAGGACTACGAGCTCTTGCATGACGTTGATGAGGAGGAGAACAAAGTAGTTGAAGGCGAAGACAACGAGGTTGAACATGGTGAAGGTGAAGCTAACGCTGAGCCGAACGCGGAGAATGAGGAAGGCGATGGGATCGATTACTCTGACCCATGCAGAGTGTATCCGAACTACATCCTCACTGCCTCACTCGATAATACCATCAAATTGTGGGACGTCAACACTGGTAAATGTGTACGCACGCAGTTTGGTCATGTTGAGGGAATCTGGGATATTGCTGCTGATACTTTCCGTATTGTCAGTGGAGCTCACGACAGATTTGTCAAGATTTGGGATTTGCAAAGTGGTAAGTGCATGCACACATTCCCTGGTCATTCAAGCCCTGTGACATGCGTTGGGTTGGGTGATTCCAGTTTCGCTAGTGCTGATGAGAATGGTGTGGTGCGTATGATGAGCTTCGACAATTTTGACTAATTTTTCTCTGGGATGTTTCTAATGTTGCTTTTTTGGGTGTTTTCTATTGTTTATTGCTTGTTTGTTATTGTTTTATTTATCGTTTATCGGCTGTCTGTTATACGTTTCTTCCACACTTGATTTATACAGAGAGGGGTTGATGAATTTTCCCACCTCACAACGTAGAGACTTCCCTACACTCCTATCAAGATATTCTCGATTCCATCAATAAGGAATCAATAAGGAAATGGCCACCCATTTACAAATATATATATCCCTGTCTCTACACCCAGTTTATCCGTCTATATACACCCATCAACCGGGGCCTGTCAAACCGATTGGCTGCACCCCACATGTGCTCCTTCACCTTTTTCCCTTAGGATGCGGCTCCTACTACGGGCCGCACCGGCGGTTTTGAAAGGCTGCCTGCACCACAGCGATTAATTAATTTGACACCACCGCTTCCAAGCTTTTGACACACAATTTTGCCTTCAAGGCACTCAAACGAACTTTTACTGAATCGTAAACTCCACAGGGACCCAAAGTTGGATCCCATCTCCCACAGTTCAAGGCTCAAGGACTGCAACCACATTGCCACCCACAACGAAGATGGTATACGTCACCGCGTCTCCAGCCAAACCCCCATCGGCGCCCCCGGAAGCAGCAACCTCACAACACCACCCGCTCGTCAGAACTGGATCCTACACAGTGCTTCAGTCAACAATATCCACAGCAAATGAGCTACAAATGGCCTCGAGCAATGGCATGGTACCCCAGTCACTCGCTTACTTACATAAGAAGCGTCACTCTGACACAGACGTTGAGCCCGAGTTGATGCGATCATCACGTTCTTCATCCATGTCATCCGCTACTTCAGCATCAACCTCCTCGTCTCCACAACTGCTACGGAAGAAGTCAGGTGAACTTGTGAAGTCATCACTACGGCTGAACACTCTGGCGCAGAGTTCCAAGTCAGTGCCCACAACCCCAACCTATAACAAGAGTGTGCATTTCGGTAATGATGTGGACGTGCGATACTTTGATGACAAGGAGAAGCCCACAGCAATCAGTGCAGATGCGTCGCCTATACTTCGTGGTGCTAAAAGTCACAGGCACGGGAAGCACGGTGGGCACGGTAAGGCTAAGTTTGATGTGCACCGTGGTGATATGGGTGAAGACGACGATGATGACGATACAGATCCAGACGAGGAATCAGATCTTGATCTTGATGACGCTGAGATCGTATGGGATATGGAGGTGTTAAACTTCCCCAAAATAAGGTACAATGAGAAGTTTAGTGAGGGAAGTAAGCTGTTCTTGGAGAAAATCCTACTCGATGACAAGAATAATTGCATTACCGGCTCTGTGGCGGTGAAGAACCTGTCATTCCACAAGTTCATTCACGTTCGATATACGTTTGATCACTGGAACACTGTGATTGAGATCGAGGCCGTTTTCACCACTGAAGTTACCAAAATTCTCAAGAGATCCAACTACGATCGCTTCAACTTCAAGATTCCACTCGAGAGATTTGAGCTTTTGAGGGATGACCAAACTGACATATCATTTTGCATAAGATACAGGTATGGCGATGAAGAGGTATGGGACAATAACAACTTCAAGAATTACCAGCTTCGACTTAAACGCTCCAAGAAGCTCAAGGGGTCCTCTACTAGGTCTGCAAAGCTCTTCATCAATGACTATCCTTCACAGGAGCATGGCAGTTACGATTTCCCTCCAAATCATTCAACTATAGTGGATTCATACTTCAACAATTACGAGCTGCTGATGAAGTCGCCCGAAACACCTAAAGTGCTCAAAAACATGGGAAACCCTAGTGTGCCTGACACACCAGATTTCAAAGATCTCGAAAACACATACACACAAGATCTGTCAGACTCAGTGAACAAACTCTCGTTATACTCTGACACTTCAAATGTCGACCTTCTGCGTTACAAGGTTGATCTTGACTACACGACCGCCTCAGTACCACCGCACCTGATCCCTAAGTTCCTGAACAGTGCTGGAAACTCACTGCAAAGCAGCACACATTCTAGTATGGAGACATCACCCGAGAAACCGCGGTACAACCCCAATCACTACTCTTCAACAGCACATGAATTCATTGACGGAGACAATCCGAGTGTATCGAACACACATAAGCCACAGATCAACTCCAAATCGTACCAAGAGTTGTTGGATTCGTACTGTTTCTACAAAAGTCCAACAAAACCGACAACAATACAAACATATCTGGGTGATGACGCTTACAAAGCGGATAGGTGAGATACTATGATCAAGATAACGTTTATGCATACTTGGAATCAACATATTTGTTCAAGTTCAATTCCCCGACAGTTCTTATCAGTCGCGGCTTGGTGGAACGTTGTAGAACCGCTTAGTGATTCTGGAGCTGGCCCACGCGCGACGTCATGATTTAAAATCCTATCTAGGCCTAGCCCGAGCGAGGGGAACGATATGGGTAGATACTGATCGCATAGATATGCCCATACTGGGCGATTTTCTCACGGTTTTGCAGAACTGAGCTTGGGATAATGGGACTGTATCTGTAAGAACACCCAAATCCGCATCGGATTCATAAGCACAAAGCATATTCAGCGCCTCGGAAGGTGTACGTCGTCCTGATTAGGGCTCTTTGTCAGCTATGGCCCGTCTGGAACTTCCGCCCAGAGTCGCGGCCCTCAGATATAAAAGGCTCGATCGCCCCCCAAAAACGCCACACTTTTTTCACTCCCCTTTAAATCTTCTCTTTCTCTCCTTCAAGTCAATTGACATTCAACAAATAATACACAATGGTCGCCCAAGTTCAGAAGCCAGCTCCAAAGTTCACCAAGACCGCCGTCGTTGACGGTTTGTTCGAGGAGGTCTCCCTTGACAACTACCTCGCTCAGGGTAAGTGGGTTATCTTGGCCTTCATCCCATTGGCTTTCACATTCGTCTGCCCAACTGAGATCATTGCCTACTCTGAGGCTGCTAAGAAGTTCGCTGAGAAGGGTGCCCAGGTTTTGTTCGCCTCCACCGACTCTGAGTACTCTTTGCTCGCCTGGACCAACATTGCCAGAAAGGAGGGTGGTCTTGGCCCAGTCGACATCCCACTTGTTGCCGACACCAACCACTCCCTCTCCAGAGACTACGGTGTTTTGGTTGAGGAGGAAGGTATTGCTCTCAGAGGTATCTTCATCATCGACCCTAAGGGTAACGTCAGACAGTCCACCATCAACGACTTGCCAGTTGGCCGTAACGTTGAGGAGACCTACAGATTGCTCGAGGCTTTCCAGTGGACCGAGGAGCACGGTGAGGTTTTGCCATGTAACTGGACCCCAGGTTCTTTGACCATCAAGCCAGAGGTTGATGCTTCCAAGGAGTACTTCGGTCAGGCTAACAAGGAGTAAATCCCTTGAACGCAACCCAATGCTCGGCTGCCTTGATGGCGTGTCCGAGTAAGCTCATTACGAATAAACACTTATTGATGACTTATTATTCTGTAGTTTTGATAAGTAAGCGACCGTCGAATATACAACGGTAACGCGTGTACCTTGTTCGGCCAACGCGCGGTCGGGCGTCGATGCGCCAGTTTTACCCGATTTGGGAGCGAGTCCGATAATGGCCCTGATTTGGGGACTTACCTTTTTGGGTAGTTTTGAGATAATTCGCGTACTCGTTCGATTACAGCGAGTTCACCTCAAGTTGCAATCTTCATTCGTTTTGCTCTGGGGTCCTTGCTGCTTGGAAAATATCTTTTCAGTTCATAATTAGGGATTGAAATGAGTAGTATGAATCATCCACTTATCAAATTCTCCAAGTTCGTTGTCAATGAATAGGTAAGCCAACTAGTGAGCTCAATCTTCGCCGAGAGATACTAACTTCGTATAATAGGTATTTTACGTAAGTGATCACCACTCAACCCACAAATTAGCGTAATACTTACCACTAGTGCTTATCCAGAAATCAAAATTCACTTACGCTCTTGTGAATCTCAAGCCAATTGTGCCTGGTCACGTACGTACCATAGCAAAACAGATCACATGTCGCTCATCTTATTAACTTTTAACAAAGGTACTGGTTGTCCCCTTAAGACATGTTCAAAGACTAAAAGAGCTCACGGAAGAAGAGTCAATCGACTACATGATGTCAATCCAGAAAGTACACAAGTTTATCGAGCACATTTACAAAGCCGACTCACTAAACATCGCAATTCAAGATGGCCCTGAGGCTGGCCAATCAATTCCACATCTACACACACATCTCATTCCTAGACACAAGCAAAACAACATGGGAGATGCGATTTATGACAAGATGGACTCGAAAGAATACGACGTTGAAGAAGGTCTGGTGGAGTTCTACACCAGAAAAGAGGCCAAACGCCAATAGAGCTACACCGTCAAGCCCGACTCGGAGAGGTTTGCAAGAAGTGATGATGAGATGCATAGCGAAGCCAAGTGGCTGACCGAGGAGTTTGCCAAATACTACAGTGCCTAATTACAATGAGCATGTACAGCCTGCTCTATTAGCTACGTCATGGTGATTTCATAAATGACATTAGAGGGTGGTATATATACAGGTAGCCATAACTTAGTTCAGAGGGTATCTTCATGAGCATATCTCTCGGCACGCTTCTCAGCGTTCAATCTAGCAACTCTCTCCTTTCTAGTTCTCTCACCACCGTAGTACGACTTTTTGCTGGTCTTGTACTCCTTAAGTGGTTCGCCTTGTCTGAACTTTTCCACCTGCTTGAGAATATATCTTCTCGTGCTGACTTCCAAGCCCTGCTCTTTCAACTTGTGACCATCAGCATTGAATAGATCGGACCACTCAGGGAACTTATCCTCGTGATCTGAACATTTGCGACCAATCTTTGTGAGGAAAGTCTTGACATCAGGGATGTCCTTGGTTGGTGATGGGATAGCTCTTGTAGAGTAGAACGACTTCTGTGTGAGGGTGGTGACGAGTCTTCTGGCAGTGAACATATCGTACGTGTGTCTATAAGGATAAGGGAATGATCAAAGCTGTCAATCAGGTATAATTGAAAACACAGGTCGACATAAGCATCGTCCCGGTCCACGCCCAATTTTTCCATCACTGCAACGTGTGTGTCGCGTACCATTTTATGATGCGCGAATTCGTTCTCGATCCAACCTGTGCCAAAAAATTTGGTGGTGGAAGTGTAAACAAAGAGTGAAGACGAAATCACCAGACATCAATTTCTCTTCTTAGTAGTACTAATACTCTCATCTTTGTCATCTCAGGCACTGCATTGATCATATCAACACTATCCAGCCACAATGGAGCGCAATTATGGACGAAGATCACAGTTTGTCACGGATCCTGTTCCATCACATCACAACAAACAACACACCGAACTGACTCGATCTGTTAATGCGAGTGTTCACAGCTACCAAGACTCTGGTGTCCATTACCACACCATATTTGGTGACGTGTGCTCTGCTCGTTTTGGTAAGCTGGCGCGTCTCATTGCTATGATTGCATGGTCCGTCACTCTAATCACATCTTTAGGGTCTCATAAATCATGGTGGGCCACGTTGATACCCGTATGGGCTCTTCCTAACTTCATATCATTCTTCTTACTCGCATGCCTCAGGAAGAATAATCTTCACGTTGACTTTCTAGGCTACAAGACACTCGCAAGCCAGATTGTTGGTCAATTGCTAAACAAGAAGTTTGCTTTGACAGTTTCATTTTACACGCTTTCAGCGTTCACATTCTTCGCCCTATTACACTCCCAGTTCGGCATTACCATCACAGCCATTGCCAAGAAGCATCAATACCCACCTTTGAACGATCAGTTCGTCTTCTACTACTTCATGGCGGCATATGTGGCGCTCTTTTACGCTGTATAGCACAGTGTGTTTGATAAGGATAGACTCGGGTTCACATATGGAACTTTCCATGCCCACCCAAAGCAGGCTATTGTTTCCAAGCTCCCCGTTATGGTCTCTGCTGCGCTCTTGCTCAGTGTCCTGTCTATAACCAGTGGCTTCTTCCTTTACTTCGTTGTACGCCATACACTTTATGAGGTCGTATTCAACACCGTTGGTTTGGTTTACTCCTTGAATCAAACCTATCCAAGCTACAACGTTGGCTTCACGTTCTTCTTCCGAATCTCCACAGTCATCTTTATCCTGATCCTCACGTGGGAACTGATCAACATTGCCTTTAATACCTACATGTCCATCGGTTGTTTGCACCGTGGCCGTACATTGTCAGACTTGTCAACAAACCCTGGGAACACATTACTGACCGGGTTGAAATCTGACAAACTATTTACGAAGCTCACAGCATTCCAGGAGCTGGCGTTCATCTCGAAGATGGAGGATAGTGAGCGTCGTCAAAGACTTTACAACCAAGTGAACAGAAGGGATCACACATGGGAGGATATTTTGACGGAGTGTGAGAAGGTCATATCCGCCAACAATTCAAAGGTGTTAACCTGCTTGCTGAAGTCGACCACCTCATCTCCAATACAACCAGAAGTTTCAAGACGCTCAGACAGAGATGAACATTTGTTTGGACGTGAGTACTACACCGAGAAGTACAGAGACGACGATATTTTCAAGAATCCAACGACAGCCACAACACCATCCAATACATTCCTCTTCGATGCTAACTTTGTTGCCAAGATGACAACTCATTACAAGGAGCTCATCGCGCTGGGACAGCAATACTACCATAAGTTTATCATTTCAGGATTCGGTATGCCTTTTAGACATACCGCTATCCGCGAAGCAGAGCATCTTTGTCCTACACCTGTCATCGTTGGCAATGCCATTATTGCCATCTCACTACTTTGCACCCATGCTTACAGCGAGGACAAGAAGGGAACTGTATCCTCAACGATCACTGACGTCTTACAGATCCTGGAGAAATCTGTGAGTGCCTGTGGCAAGTTTGTTCAGTCTCCACCTGCTCACCTGGTGGAAGTGGATGAAGACAACCTAATAACACTGATCCATGAGCTCTCCATGAACGCCTTCTTCGAGGTCACTGTGCAGTACAGCAGCGTGCTCAAGGACTTGACACTGAGCCCTGAAGTCTACCGTCTTGTGAACTGGACATTGGAGACAGCTTTGACCGAGGAGCAGCAGTAAGTCGTCAAATACACTATTGCATATCTGACTAACCGTAGCGTACAAAAGGCAGGCTCGATGTGACCCGCTACCCCGGAGTTTTCGCTCAGCGGTGTCCGGATGTTTTCTCGGTTGAGGCACCCGCGCGCGCAGGTCATCCCCCAATCCCGAAACCCGGCCCGATTGATGGTGTCCGCGTGCCAATCAGCGCTGCCTCGAAACCAAGCAACGCCAGCTTCTCCACCTTTCGAATATATTCCTCCTTGACACCACAAAGAAGTCAACAAAGCTGTTCACCTAACGAACAACTAAGAAAGACTCAAATAGAAAGTACCACATAAATGCTCGCATTCAGCTCCGTCGGCATTAACTCCCTCAGAACTGCCTCTAGAGGTTCCGCCCTCAGGGTGAACGCTGTCAAGGCCTTCCACACATCTGCCACCAGAAAGTTCGACATCCCATTCCTCAAACAGATCCCACAGCCACCAGGATACATTGTCGGTACCGTTAACGACGCATACGTTGGTCCAAAGCCTTCTAAGTCCCACGGATCTGTGCACTGGACCGCTGAGAGAATCCTCTCTGTTGGTCTTGTCCCCCTTGCCACAGTCCCATTCATCACAGGCTCTTTCGCCCCAGTACTTGATGCCACTTTTGCAGGTCTTATATTGGCTCACTCATGGATCGGTTTCCAGGCTTGTATCATTGACTACATTCCAAAGAGAGTCTATGGTAAGCAGCACGACTACGCCATGTGGTTGCTCTCCTTTGGTACCGCCATTGCAGCTTACGGTATCTATTTGATCGAGGCTAAGGATGTTGGTTTGACCGGTGTTTTGGGCAAGTTGTGGACCAAGCCAGAGGAGAAGAAGTGATTGATCGAACAGTTACCTTCTAGTTACTTTGCATTTGTAAGGAGGTTTGCTCGGATGTTGCGGTGTGCGAATCATGCACACTCAGCAGCGCTATCAACGATGAATGTGTGTTCTGTGACGCTTATCCTCCTTTTTACTCTCACTATATATTTATTTCCGGTTGGGCTTTTGTTATAATCTATACTCTATATTCAAGTTTGAGCGTGGGCTCTATGATTGTAGTGAGCCGTCCCAAAACACTGTGGCCAGACTCTATGGCACAGAGCGGCGTCTATCTGGTATCGCTTGATGCGTCCTACAAACAATCGTGCAAATCAAAATAAGATTCACTTACCAACCTCAATCTTGCGTTTACGTGTTGGTGGATCTTCCATCTGAGCATCATCCGAAGATGTTACGGCCTTCTCAGTCAGACCATCATGATTCATCATCTCGCCAGTCTAAGCACCAGCGGTCCCTATTGTTTCAGTCACTGTCTTCTCAGTCAATCCAGTTTCTGCAAGGTCCTCCTCCAGCTTCGTTTCTCCGCTTATATCTTCAGTAGCTAATATAGACGCAGATGTAGAATAAGGCCCATTGACAGCATCAACAGTCTACTGGCCTGACATACCAGATAAGTACTCACTTCCCTGATCGATGCGTGTAATAAAGTTCTGAAGTGCAGTCTTAAGGTCATCAAGAGACTTGGCTCCATACTTTGACTTAAGATGCTCAGTGTTATCTTCATGTGACATTATCACGTCACGTCCAATGGATGATTTGACTTTGACTATCTCTTGTTGCGATAGGACAGTAGCCTCGATAATTTTGGATGATACACAGTCTGCGAGGAATACTTGAAGTTCCAGTACTGAAGCAAATCCCAGTCTGGCGTTAAGCTCAGCAAATGAAAGTCTCTGTTGGTATAGTTAGTATGACGTTGCTTCCGGCTTCCTATGTGCCAAATAAACTCACGTTACTCCTGAGTGCTTCAGTTGCCAGACTGAGCTGTTTAAGTTTGTGTATGGCACTTGGAGAGAGTTCTATAAACTCATCTTGATGTTCTCTGTAGTACGTGAAGTCTCCAAAACAGTAAAGCTCGAGGGTGCTTCTAAGTTTAGCATCGTCATCAAGAACAGCTTGTGCGTCGGGGCTCAGGCGGAGCTCGTTGAAGCCGAAAGTGCGGTCATCTTCAATAGTTTTCAGAATTGTCTCTGCAAGGTCTGTCATCGATTATCAATAGCAGTAGTGCTTTGTAAAAAGATCACTGTGAAACAATTGTCTAATGTTAGACGCTTACTGTGAAGAGATGAAAGATACTCAGTAGGCAAGTCTTCCGCGAATACACGAAAGGTAAACAACCCACTTCTCCTCATTCCACGCTACCTATCAAAGGCCAGCTTCAGATGGCCCAGAAGCGATTGAGTTCTCTGAATAAGGAATGAGCGATGACAGAGTACGGCTTCCGAGACAGCGAATTGTCCAGCTCAGAAGTCAATCAGCTAGAAACTTATCAAGGCGTTCGCCAGTCAACACCAGGCCAGTGACACCAAACAATACATCAACGTTATCTTCTCCATCAGATTCATCACCTATCAAAGACTCCCCCGAATACCTCCAGAGATTAGTTAAAGGAATATTCTATCCAAAATCGAAATTTGTGAACCACCGTGATGCACTTCCAGCACTGACATCATCGGATGTTGTTGATGTTCAGCTATATGCTTTGATCGGCCTGCTCTTCAAGGCTTTCGTACACAAATGGTACAAGAACCTTACCGATGATACTGAGTTTACCGCTGAGCTTGTGGATCTGCTTGCACATATCACACGGGAGCTTGAGAATCGAATGGCAAAAATAGACGTCCTGGGATTGTTGTTGGACGACATTCCTCTTCTACTTGATGAACATCTCACGGCATACCGCAAGCTTTTGAGAGAGATGGGATCATCTTTTCTCCCATTTGACACAATTGATTCTGCGTTTGACTACCTAAGCACCCATCCAGCGTTAACAAAGGAAGACAATGACAGAGCTGTCTATATGAAGATATTGGCGGACAAATTGCTGGTGAGACTTTTGCCTCCTGATGCACTCAACTCTCAATTGGTACGGAAGTTCGTTACTGCTTTAATGGGAGACATGCTCCTACCAATCATTACGAACAAAATCTCACAACCATACCAGATCTTCGAGATATTGACTATTGTTTGCAGGGCAATCTCAGGGGACGACGGCGAAACCCCCGAAACCTCCAAAAAGCTCAATAAAACTGAAAAAGAAGTTCAGCAGCATGACCAATGCTCTGGTGAAGAAAAAGATTTGGCAGCACCGGAAACTAGAAATACATTTACATCCATGATATCTCGCTTGAGTCATTTTATCGCTGGCACAACTTCACCATCTATGGCCTATGCTAAGACACCTAACAAATGCGTTGCAAGCTATCACATCTTCAGCTTTCTCAGCAATTTGTTCACCATTGAGACACATAGACCTGTTCTCTATGCTATGCTGAAGTCGCTGTCATTGTTTCTTTATCAACCAAGGGTAGATCACGTTCTGAAGAATCTTCTTCAAAACAAATTGGTCTCCCACATTCGTTCTCCTGCTCTTTTTGTATCTATTGTGCGGGCTGGAAGAAATACGCTATTTCCTACAGATGAAGATATGGGTCCACCCCGTATCGAACCCACTGCTGAAGAGTTCGAGCAAATAAGGCAGACTACAAAAGTAGCACTTTTGTCAGCTTGTCACAAGTTCAAGGCTGCATCGTACTTGCTTCTAGCTACAAGTGATGATGAGTTGGATAGTATCATTGACGATTTCTTGACCAGTTTTGAGCACACAAGAATCAACTAGCATTTGGTGTTCCAGTTGGTAGATCTACTGGTGCTTCGTTTGTGTACTGAGCTCAGCGAATAAATATATTTACAGAAGATAACTGACTTACTCTACTTGATGATGATCTTCAAACCCCACCAGGTAATCCTTGATGTCATCAGCAAAAACGCCTTGGTCGTCAGTAAAACCGCTCCATAGATGCGATGAGTACTCAGCTGGAATGACATGCTCGTGAATAGTGAGCCCTACTTTCAAGGAGACGTATGCTGAATGAAGGCCAAGTGCAACTCCTGTGGTCTTGATGCCGCCGTATTTGACGTCGTTTAGCACCGGCAGCCCAAGGTCCTCCGACAAATGGCGTCTTATTTGGTGTTTGCGTCCTGTCAACAGCTCTATAACTGCCAATCGTTTCCCGTTACTCTCCTTATTTGTCAGGAGGAACCGTGTTGTTTCGTTGTCACTCTTTCTGCGAATCACGCCTGACGTCTACTCCTAGTTGATGAAGGTTACATTCGTTGAAACATCCACCGGGCCAGCACTGTCAACAATCGCCAAGTACCGCCTTGTAAATCTGTATCCAGTGTTTCCTCCTTTTCTAAGATTTCTTGAGATCATGTCTGCTGCCTGTGGTGTTTTGGCAAATACGATACCACCAGTAACGTTCTTGTCTAAACGGTGGACACACTTGAAAGACTCATCAACTCCAGAGAGGATAGTCACAAGACCCGCCTTCCAGTGATCTGGAGCAAGAGTCAAACTGTCGTCTTGTACGGGGACACCGGCATTCTTGTTGAGAATACAAAATTTGGGATCATCGTACACGAGCTTGAACAAATCGGGGAACTCTGTGAGTTTGTTCCTAGTTGAAAGGTGGTAGCAACGCGCAAGGAGAAGGTCAAGAACCTTTCCACTTGAACACTGAGAACGTAAAGCGAACATCTGGATACCTCGTCGGCTGTTCTTTATTCCAAATTATCAAATGGCCAGCCCATCGCCTAATTCGCCTCTCATCGCTATACCCCATACGTCGCGCGCACCAAAACATGAACGCCGTGTCTCTTCTCATATCCAACTCATCAGACACACTCCTTAAAACACCACAAAAGCTTAACACCGCCTCTCCACCACGGCGGTAGAACCAATCTTAAGGCACATCATACCATGGATGAGTAGCGATCGAAGCTACCAGCCTCTCTAGCGGAAGCGCTCGCTGGAACACCACTGACGTATCTGGTTCCCACTCAGAACTGTGAGTATCCCATTGGGACTTCCCACTGGAAGATCATCTTATACTAACGTCAAATCAGTGGTGAAACTCATAACTCCAGTTAGTATTGAGCCCTCCAAGTATTAGCCCCAGAGTGATGTTGACCACAGTGACTACGATGCCTTCATCCAAGGCCTTGACGCCAATAGCCGGCACCGGATGATCTCATCTCTTCAGCTTCATTAGGCCATGCTCAATACCAACATCAATTTTGGAACAACGACAGACTACACACCACAACCAACAGAGCAAAGTAACTCACTCTTCGACGGGCTATCAGGAATTGCTGCTGATATCGCACAAAGTGTTCCCCTCGTGGACGAATCCGAACTCATACATCGAAGTACGAGTCAGGAAGGCTCTCTCACACACAACACTTTAAATGCCACTACAGCAATATTATCACGAACTCAGGCTGAAAACTTCACTTCGTACAACACAATAGCACCAGAGCCGGAAGCTTCATTAAGCCAAATGGACTCACGTGCACTTCCAGAGCTGGATGACAACTACCAAAACACCATACGAAATCGAGATTCTTCGGACCAAAAAGCTGTCAATCGAGATACGAAGAGATGGAAGTCAGGTGGTACTATTCAGCACAACAATGCACAAGGTATTGCACTTTCAAAGTTGGTGGACCTCATCGAGAGAAAGATAGGGCTTACTGATGAGGAGTCAGAATTCGAGTCAAGCGACATCTGGGTTGAGCTACCCAACACGCACCATATCCTCTCAAACGCAACGATATTGGAAATTAACAACCTCATCACTAAGATCAGTGAGGTTTCACTATCGGAAGCTATCCCACTGTATGCTTTACAACGCGTTCAATCTTTGATCTTGAAGTCAATTCGCCAAGCTCCCGAGGTTGAACAGATATCAACAACTGATCCGAGTGACTAGAACATCAGCTTGGCCTTGAATGCCCTCAATTCCATCTCTACCTTGATGACTATATTCAACTTGCAGAGGAAAGAGAAGAAACTGTACATTGACGATCACCTTGTCGAAGCTGTGACATACCTTTATAAGTTTGTTGAGGATTACATCCTCAAGCTATCAAGCCCCCAGGAACTACAAATTGTGAGTTCTCTCACCGTTGTCGTCCACATCCTTGAACAGTTAAGCATTTATCTTCGTATCAATCACAACAATGATACACTCCTAACCAAAGTGGAGTTTATGTGTTCCATGCTTTTTTTCAATCCTATTGACAAACAATTTATGCCGTTCAAATGGGCGAGTATGGATCTTCTTGTTACTATCTTTCAGTGTGCACCGGACTAGCGTACTTTTTTACTCGACGAAGTCATCGCATCCATGGATCTCTTACCAACCCACAAATTAAACGCTCGTCAAGTGACAATACAATAGGGCACCCAAGTGCAGCTCGTCTCGATCCTACTCATGAACTTCGTCAATTGTATCAACCTCAAAAGTGTCACATACTCTAATGATTTGAAGCTATCAGGTAAGACACTGCACGCACATGAGATGAGTGAGAGAAAGAAGGAAGACCAGAGATTCATTGAAGCATCACAAGCAATAAAAAAGGAACGAGACAGCATCTGCGCATGTATTGCCTCCTCAATAACGATCAAACTTATCAGCAACCCTACAGCAACAACCAAGTCCATATTTGAGCTCTTTTTACAAGATCTGCTCAACGTTGTGACTCTCCCAGAATACACCGCTGCTGAATCACTATTATTTGAGATCACAAAATACCTCATGTACAACTCCGATACTCAAGCCGCCACTGTCGAGACTCATTTGATCGAGATGATTGGATTGATTGGCTCGAAATTACTGGAGATCAGAGGACCTGACGATGTTTCGTAGGGCAGTGTATTGAGGAGCAAAGAAGAAAATGCTGTCATTTACAACACAATCAGGGCAGCCAAAGACTTATCGATTACAAGGTGCACGTCTGATCTATTCATGGCCAAATGGGTGGACGCACTCATTGCTGAAAGCACTGGTCCTGAAGTATCACAAGACGAAGACACGATTGGTGTACTTAACGTATTACTCTTTCACTATTATACAGAAAAAGCAATGCCGGTGGCTGATAACCTTCCAGTTGAAAACAGAACCTTGTCCGACATATACGCCAGTCTTTTGGTTCATGGAAGCTTTGTCTCACTTTATCAAAATTTCTTGAACCATCTACTCAATTCACTGGAACATCCGAAAATCAAGTCTCGCACACGGGCTTTGAAGAACCTGGCTCAAATTATCACACAGGAAAGCCGATTTATAAATGTTCCTCAGATCAAAGCTGCTTTATCGGTGAGAATTACTGATCCTTCTGCACTGGTACGACTTGCAGTTTTGGACATTTTCGAACAATGCATCGTTAAGAAGTCGTTCATGATTCCTGATTTCTACCAGTTGGTGTTGTTAACCAACGACAAAGCTGTCTCAGTCAGAAAGAAATCCATTGAGCTTGCCAGAGACATCATTGAGCACACTAAAGACACCACTATTCAAGTCTATGCGCTCGAAAAGATTTTCAGGAGACTCGAAGATGACGAGGAAACGGTATTAGATACAACAAGGCAGATTTTACTGAAGATTTTTGCAGTTGATCCAGCATTCATCGATGCGAAAGACGCCAATACTTTGAAACCTGTTACTGATTTATGCTCACTACTTTTAAAGCTCATTGGAGGATCATCAAAAAATTGGGAGATGCTTGAGGCTTTTCTGTGCGAGTCTGTGATCAAGGTGACGGAAGAGAACAGAAAGGTACATGGAAAACTTTTGGAGGTTTGTTCCACTCTTGTCGCTGTTCTCTTCACCATAATTATCGATGGAATCGATACCTCCTCTTCTGGAGACACAGTCCAGGCGAGCCTTGGTCTCTTGTCCATATTCTCCAAGGCAGAGAAGCCTTTGGTGAGTCAGGAACAGCTACTCTCTTTACAGCCGTACTTGACTTCTGAAAATAGTGGGAACAGTACGACACTATATTCATTGATTATCCTGAGGAACACATTATCTCATACCAGATCGTTGAAATCATAGTTCATGCTGAGCACTCAGTCATCTTTATTGAAAAGATTGACCAAGTTCAACACGAAGGAGCTGGACCAGGCAATGCCCTCAGTCTGGATCCTCTCTGAAATGACGGGTGACACCACAAAGATTGCTAATGCGGCTGCTTCGTGTCTTCTGCTCATAAGACCATCACTGGATAAGGCTATGAACGACCAGCTTACTGCTCCAGATCCCAAGGTGCTCAGGCTGTTATACTTGCTTGGTAGCTTTGGTAGGTACTGTGACTTGGAGATAAATAGAGAGGTTTTCGTGAGGTAGAAACGGTTAGGACTGAAGGAGAAAGAGACCATTCTGAGTTTGATAACCAAGACTATCTTGATATTCACCAAACCAAAGGTTTACACCCAAATCAGACGTGTTGCCATAAGAAACTTGATACATGTTGCCACCTCACACTCCAAATTGTTCATGAGTGAACCCATCCTGAGGGTCTTGGATCAGGAGTTCAACGGCTCGGACTCTCACTTCAAGATTACAATGATTCAAGGAATTCTCGAATTCTTGGAAAAGGAGGAGAGGGATGCACAACGGAAAGCTCAATTGAAGAAGCAAAATGGTGATTCTGTTGATGTTCATGTCTTTCATGGTGATGCCAAAACGTTTGAAAATGATGGAATATGTGCGTCAATTGTCCAGAGGTATATGCCTCCTGTCTTAGAGCTTTGTCTATCAGCTGACACTGATACTTCCTACCTTGCTGTGAAGTATTTGAAGTTCATCGTTAAGCTTGGATTTGCTAATCCAAGAATCTGTATTCCAACGGTCATCGCATTACAAGCCTCACCAGTGCCGTATATCCGTGTGGTGGGTCTTGAATTACATCAAGAACTCCATGAACGTCATGAAAGTCTGGTTGACTCGAGCTACATCCATGGTTTTAAGGAAGCGATCCGGTATCTTTTGAGACTTGGACTCGACCCGAAAACAACAAGAGTGTCCACACAGTTCTTCCCCAAGTTCTACTATATTCTTGATGAGTCTAAAATCTCACGAAAACGAGTGCTCAATCAGTTAGTCAGATCCCTAAACTTCAACATGGAATCGATCACAGAAACAGACAGGAATTTTCTTCAGTCATACGTTGCCTTTTTCTGTCCATCCATACTTGAGTGTGAGCTTCAGACTTACGATGATGTGTTCATTCTCCTTGATGGTATTGAGCTCTCACTTGTTCCACTGGATAATGCGATGAAACACGCAATACAAGCTCTGCTTCATACCAGCGAATCATCGATTGAGGATGTTGATAGAGTTGGTTCGCTCTCCTCGATTGTTCTTTGTCTTCATGAGCTGGTGAAGGGTCTTCGAATGCAATACAAGGTACCACTGGGCACTGAAAAACCATCATTCAAGTCTGTAAAGGCCAAGATCCACGAAAAGTATAACTTCGATGTTCCACAGTATATGGTTGGCGATGGTGTTGAGTCTCCAGTATTCACCAGGTTATTAGACGATATCGTGTAATGCTGAATGCTACAACAAACATACTACTTGCAAGGTTTGAACAAATAGTCGAATAAAAATCCGTTAGTTTACTATTATTGTGTATTAGCCTTGTTTCGCAGATTGATCAGTGTTTGCCTGATCCGTCGAGTATGCCGTTGGCACACTCTGTGTGGGGATTCCACCATCAACATAACCAGTGTGTTGGTAAGCCGTTTGGTGCGCATGATAAGGCACGGTGACTCTCATTGGCACAACCATTTGCGCATAATATACATCTTGGGTTTGTAAATGCTGTTGATGGGGGTGCTGAGGGATGGCATAGCCAACTGGAATCCCTGGGAGTTGTTGGCCATAGTGTGCTTCACGCGTTGGTGCGTGCATATGGGAGGGATGAGTAGCCATTGGATACAGGTTCATTTGTTGCATGTGGTGCGGTATTGTTCTAGTTTGAGAGGCGAGGGGGAAGGACGTGTTTCTTTGAATGGGTGGTTGTGGCTGATTGTAGTGATAAACGGGAACGCTTGGTGCTTGTGGAGCTAGATACATAGCTGACTCCGTAGGGGTGCCAGCCAGAGACGTCGTTGCCGTAGACACGGTAGGAACTGCTGAATGTTGATAGTCCGTACTGCGATGTTGATGTTGCTCATCCGATTGGGCATGCGCTCTTTTCAGTGGTGTGGCGATGGTCGATGCATGCTCTGAGGCCTGTGTGGAAGTTTGATCGGGTCCACGACCTCTTTTGGCTGAAACAGCGCCAGATTTCCTCTGTCTGATTCTGGCACCTCTTCTGAACAGGAAGCTTGATAAAGTTGACGAGGGAACAGAGCCAGGAAATTTCTTTGGTGTATAGATCTGAAAAACATCTGAGAGGGTGGAGTTTCTCCAATGAACCTAGCCACTAAACAGCTCAAAGAGGTCAAACTTCAGCTAGTAGGTACCAACTTTTCTGATAGTTAGATCTGGGAAGACGAAAACGATACCGAAATTTGTTGGAGAAGGCTTTTCGTATGGCATCAGAAAGCCGTTGTCGTTCGCTGTGGAGTCGTGATCCAATTTGAGAGAAACAGGAATTCCTGAGGCCACTACAGTGCCAGCCAGCAAGTCATCCACGGCCTTACCTGTAGACTCAAGCTGATCACGTTTGTCGGCTGTGTTTGATATGAGCTTTGCTGTGAGAAAGAAGGTAGAGTAGTGAGTCCAGGCAGGCACCCTGTTGGCGCGCATCTTCTTGATAATCTCGAGATCTTCAATGCGCTCTTTGGCCTGATGTCCCTGTGTGCGCCTGAGACTCTCAATCAACTCATCTGTAAGGCTCTCTTTGACGTTCGGGTGGAAGTCATCGACGCGTAGTTGTAGAACTGGCGGTGGGTTGATCGGCCTGTGTTCACTAAAGGGCGGAAATGAGCGGCCGGTGGAGCGTGAAGAGACCTTACCATTAAGCGGTTGCTAAATGACTTCGAGTGAGAGGCGTGGGTTCTTGGGACGGTGGATCCGGCGTTTGATGAGTTTTCTGTTTCCCGTAGCTGTGCGTGGCACTACTTTCACTTTCACAATGTCGTCATTGGCGTCGCTGTCTGCCAGCAAGAAGTTGATGGAGGACTTGTTGTTTGGCTCCATCACGTCGCCAGGAGAAAGGGTAGTAACTCGTTCTTCTTTGGAAAAAGCTGTGCGTGCGAAGACAGTGCAAGACTGGAACACGGGACAATGCTAGCAAACTGAGGACTCCACCAGCGGTTTTGCTAATATGGGAGGAGATTACTGCGCTGCCTGGAGTGTTTTGAGATCTGATCGGACGCTGGGCCGTTGAGATTGGTGCTTTCCAGTTCGCGCCAGCGGTGATTGTTTGGTGATGTGCCCTCTGCCGATCCTCTGTGTCCAAGCTCGGGCTTCGACTGCAATTGTCAGTGGCACAGATTGTGAGAGACCTACTGAGTATAAGTGCTGGGGTCCACGAGTTAGTGGACGTTTCATGTAATGGAACACCATGTGAAAGCTCACCCATCAACACTGGGTCTCTCAGGTACGCTGCCCTTGCAAGCAAACGACTGTACCGGACTGTGCGCACTCCCTCAGCGCGGAGGTACTTTACCCCGTCTTACATCTTTCAACGCACAACGTCGAACTGAAGGGTTTGAGGTACCACCTACGGTCCTAAAACATCAGACAGTGCCACATGGCTCCACTTTTTTTTTTCGACTCTTTTCTGTAGGTCGTCGTAATCAGCTGCAACATCTAGGAAACCAGAGTGTGTGGCTCCTGATCTGTAACCCGTCACCGCTCACGCTTGTCGGTACCGTATTCCCCATCAGCCACCAAATGGCAAATTTTCGGTAAATCGCTGAAGTTGTCGAATATACGGCCATAGGGGGTCGACTTTCCAGTCCAAGAATTGAAGCTTATTGTTGGCCTTCTGCTTCATTCGCCATCATCTCGCCTCCGCATAGAACACGAGCGTATATCAGCACCGACTCGCCGGCTGGGACTATCAAATCAGGTGATCTTGTTGAGACACTCGCATATCGTAGTTGCAACGCCTAGGCCCGTCTGGAACAGAGTCATTAGACGATATCATGCACTATGGGTTAAAGATACTGTTATCTGCGTAGAAAGCACCCACACTCACACTCACAGCCATCCAACCATTGGCTACTTCGGAGATGATGAAGAGGATTTCCGTGCCAGTCGTGTGTGTATCACCGAGAAGGGCGGCTCTTCTCTGCATGGTGTTTATGATCTACAAGAACCGCATGACTGCACAGTGGGATTTTGGTTTGCAGAAGAATTGTCAGCACTAGTGCGTTGGTGCAAGTTTCATGAGTGCCATAAATATTCGGGCGTGAGCTCCTCATTTGGTCCTAAAAGGTTTAAAGTAGATGGTGGTGAGCTCTTGTCAATGATGTGAACGGCTGACTAAGGTTTCGTCAGTAGCTGCGCTATGTTACGTCCGTCATCGAAATATTGCACTCCTCGTCAGTAGGTTTAGGTCATAGGTATCTACTATAAAGGCTTGAAGTGCTTGGGCATGATGCCCGGTAGAAATATTGAGTTAGTTGGCCTATGTGTGTCCACAACCACTTTTTCAGCCCGCTTAGCCAGTCGGTAAAGTCAGGCGGAGTAGCATATCAACATGTATTTCCGGTCGCAAACCGGCATTTGAGGACTTACGTGAGCATGCGATGAAAGACTGTAAATGCTTGGTTTTATATGTCACTTCTGCTGAACGGTCGTAGGCGCCGCGCTGTGTCAAGTGACAGCTGCTCTGGCTCAGATGTCCTATAATTCGCCCGCAACCAGAGTTTGAGCCCGGAAGACCAAGGAGCAACGCAACGCCCGGGAGCTGGTAGGCGCACTGATTTCTGGTCCCTACCGATGGTGGCGCCCATCTGTCAATTAATTCGATTGCGCTATCCCCAGACAGGTGAATACATAGATTTTCAGCCTCTTTGTCCTTGTTGAACCCTGGAACTCCACTCACAACTCTCAACAATTGCAACACTTTGTGAAGTGCTTGAACTTCAGCCCCATTAAAGTACCATGCCTGTCATCAATATTCTTCCAAGGGTCTCCGAACATCTCGAGAAGAGATACTGCAGACAGTATGACCGATACGGTCGTTGTTTGTCAACCAGCAGCCGCCCATGGTGGTTATTCTTCCTTCTTTTCATTCCGTTCCTATTCTTGTTGCTCATGTGCTGTAGAAGAAGAAACTTCCACAGAAGAAGCCAAGGCCAAGCTCCTCTTCCATACACCGGTTGGACAACGTACACCATGAATAACCAGCAGGGTAATCAGCAGTACCAGCAACCATACTATGAGAACAAACCATACGGTCAAGGGCCTGACAATAACAACAACCCTCCACCAGCTTACGGAGCTGATACAAACGCTTATCAAAGACCAGATGGACCACCACCAACTAATAATTACGAGAGACCAAGTGGTCCGCCTCCAGCTGGCACATATCAAGCACCTCAGGCACCAGCAAGCGCCTACTACAGAACTTGAAAAGGGTTGTATTTACGCCAATGAACGACAGAAACCAGTTCATGGCTAGGTTTGTACCGTGCATAATGACAACACTTAGCTTCAAACATAGATATCCAATCCCTTTACAATCCTCCCCGATCTCGTTACACTGTCAACTCTGATCTTATTCATGCGCGATGCCATGTAGCAAGGCGTATTCAATGGTCTGTCAAACTTTCCATCCTGATACCATAGCCAGAATAGCACCTCCTCGTTGTTCTCCCATTCCAGAAAAACCTGAACTCCTTGTAATTCGGTCTTTTTGAATGAATGCACTGGCAGCACGGTTCTCGAACCTGCTTCACTAGAACTCTCAATCATGAGATCGCCGATGAGAACCTGATGGATCTCTATTTCTGGCTCTTCTTCAACCATTATCCATGAGGTCATGCCATCCATCCCCTCCTCCAACTTGTTTGTTAATTCAAGAATTGCACCACTCAGGACAACGTATTCCCTTGGCTGTACTTCAGGTAACGCAAATGTCATCTCCAAGCGCTACCACCCCTCAACCTCGGGCTATAAAGGTATGATCAAAGTTCCTTCCTTGATCCTGGTAATGCTTCGATATCGACGTTCAATGTAGTACTGTATTTTTAGTTGGAAGTAGTGGTCATTACTCAGCTTTGAGGGATACTTGAAACTGGTTGCTACTGTGATCTCCTTGGTGTTGATGTCATTTTGAAATGAGAACAACAAGAAATGTTTGTCAGACGAGCCTTCATCAGTAGACTTGTGGCTAACCTTTAATGATGAACCACCCATATATGCATCATCTCTGTCAATGGTAATGGCTTTGCTGTCTAGAGATGCCGGAGTAGCAGTCTGTAAAGAGCCATTCACCCAGGCAGAAGGGTAGACAGTGTCGCCATGAAGTTTGTAGGATTGGCCTTGGCCTTGACTGAAATTGGTATAAAACGAAAATGTTTTGTCTGGTCGAGTGTAAGCTGGGGAATTAGAATGTCGAATATACGTTGCAACGCTCCCACCAGGGTGGGCGTCGTTCATCCCTCCAGTCCAAAACTTTCGATCGACATCCAAGAACTCAGAAGTTTCAAAGTTCTCATAAGTCCAGGCCGGAGCAAAGAGTGCAACATTAGCAGAGTACACTTTAACAAGATTTATAGCTAACCCTACATCCAAGCCGCCGCTCCCCACTTTTGAGCCTCTCCCCCAAACGTCGATACCAACATAGAGCTTGTTCTTGACTCCTTGTAGCCCCACATTGAGGACGTTATTCTTCAACTTGTTCTCATCCCACCAGTAGTTTGTAAAGAACTCATCGCTCGTCTCGAAATGATCATAATTCAAGGCGTTGACTCCATTCTGGTAAAACACCCTGTTCTTGCCTGCAATGAAGGCGTCGTACCACACGATTCTGGAACCAGAGATCCTCAGATGCATCTCAGCTCTGAGTGCCTCTGTGAACAACAAAATTTCGGTTGCTGATTTCTGCCGTACAAACGTTGACTCAACATTGATCAGCCAGCCATCAAATCCATAGTGATATGCCAACTCCACCAATTGTGTGGCGAAGATGAACTCACCATTCTCGCCCCTCTCCACTATCCTGTCCAAATCACGATTATCGCTCCCCTCCAGAATCACCGTACCGTAACAAGGGATTCCCTATCGATGTAGCATGTTGACCCATGAGACTGGTGGTACACTGACCCGATGGTGTGAGAAGTAAACAAATGAGTCAACCAAGGAAGGATACTGAAGGAAGTAGTGTTCGCCAGTAAAGTGTGGGAAATACCCAATGGCCATTTCATCTTCCTGATCGTTGTAGCCGCCCATAAAATCATGGCACACCATCAACTTAAGGTCCGTCTTTCCCGCAGTATCAACCTTGGTGCGTACATGAGAGTGAAGCTTCTCATGTGGTATAAGCATCTTATCAGTCAACGGCAAGCTGTGTCTGTGGGTGAACCACTCATTCACTTCCGCCAGACTGTTGAACCGGACACTTATCATATTCTCTACTCTCATTGACGGATACTGAGGTTGTTTCTGGGTATTGCTTGGAGGGGCCTACGATCTGGGAGAATGGGCCGGTGGTGTCAAACGAGGTGAAAGGGACAGAGCGCTGAATGGGGCGGCAAGGAAATGGGAAGTTCTGCGAAAATCGTTGGTGTCCAGAATGGTGAAGTAAATTGACTAAAAGTTGCGAAGTGCAGTAAGTTCCGCTCGCTGACCTAGTGGGTGTTGCAACGTTGCTGAAGTAGTTAGCAAAGTGGTAATTTCTGAAGACTTATTTGTGGGGAAGCCGAGGGCCAGCTTACATCGCGCTGTTCAGGCTATTATGACAAAGCAGCTGATTCAGTATACGGAGGCCTGGAACATGATTATTCTATGCGAACAATATATGCATATGATTATATTTAAATAAGTGTAATAGTAATATGGTTGATGACAGATATCACAAGCGGTGACCGTAATGGATTTCATGCGATTTCCGACTTTCTACTCCACAGGAATCTCCAAGCAAACACCAGAGATATACCACTGAAAAGGTATCCCATGGCGGTGATCCAGAACACTGGGGCGATACACAACCCAGTACCGTCGATTGAGCATCTAGAGTCAAACACAACACCATAGAGCATCCCGAAGCTCGAAGACCCGATGGCAGGCGAAAGCATGTAGAAGCCATAAGCTGATCCGAACAACTCAGCGCCCCAGATGGAGAGCACAATGGTTGGGAAAAGGGTGAAGAGTCCGCCATAGATAAATCCTGATAAGGCAGAAACAATAAAGTATTCGTCACCAGTGAAGATGTCCATTGCTATGGCAACCTGTGTGAAGACACCAATGAACATAACTGTGACTAACAACCACACTCTGTTAAGCTGGTACTTGTTCACCAACAAGTCTGACAGAGCACCCAAAGTGAGTCTTGCAAGTGTAGAGAAAACGGCATGGACCGAGACTTGATTTGAGATCGAGGATGACGGAGAGATAGTATCGATGACGGATCCCATGTTGGTGATGTACATCTCAGATGGGCCAATAGTGAATAAGAAGCACACTAAAAGGATATAGGCAGAGATATCGGTGAGGAACTGCTTGAACTTGGATTTGTGATTCTTAACCAAGTCATGCTCCTCATCTGCTTCCCCTGCAAGTAATGGTGATTCCTCTGTAGAGGTGCCGGTTTGTGCTCTCAACAGGATATCTCTCTCAATGGTGACGACGCATGAGCTGACAAAGTTGAAGATACCCAAGAACAAGTAGAGGACGCTGAACAGTCTGAAAGTGCTGAACAAATCTAATTCCCTAGTGAGTTTGCTCTTCAAAAAGTCACATTTCAACAGCTGAGCTCCAATCAATGATGACAATCCATAGCAAGTGACTGGTGCAGAGATGGTTAAACCCTTGTTCTTTGGATATATTTTTGCACATGTTAACAAACAGGCAAAGTAGAATGCAGAGGTGGCGCATCCAACAAGACCGAAGCTTACAGCTAACACCCAGTAGTTCCATCCATTCTGAACTGAGAGGGCAGCCACAGTGTAACCTGGTGCAAAAAAGAGCACAGACAGCAGTGATAACAACACCGGTCCGTGGCAATCAGCCAGGTAACCCAAGATGGGGAGGAACAGGTACATCCCGAGTGAGGTGAAACTGCCCACGACATTGATCTCGAACTGTGAATAACCGAACTCGCTATGTAGCACGGGCGTGAAAAGTGGGAACAAGAGTACTGATCCGGCACAGAGACACGATATCAACGACACGACAAAGGCAAATCGCTTGAGAGAGTCGGTAGAGTACAGCTCAAGCAAAGCTCGTACATGTTTCGTGAGGTTGGTTTCTAGTGATGAAAGTGCCATGATGAGACGGCTGTGAGTTTATTTGTCGCTAAGCTTGGAATGTGGACGAGAAAGGGAATGAGATGAGAGTTGTTGGCACTTTTTAGTACACTGTGCTTCGGCGCTACAGCTCAAACCGAATGCCCGGCTGTCAAAGCGATAATCGAGTCATCGGCGAAATGTTGCGCATACCGACTTTTCTTGAGTGCCATTAACAATGAACAACATGTATTTGTTTCTTGACTTTAATCTATTGTACCTCAGCTTCATCCTAGCCAGACCTTTCAATTCACTATCCTAATTCTTGCACCACTTGAGGGTTAATCGTTAATGCTTCCTCATCCCTTGGATGGTCTCAGTGTCATGCTTTGATCTATAAGTTACTGCTAAAAGGTTGCAGAATAGGAAGGGTACAGCGACTTACAAGGTCGAACTTATAACTGATAGTTTTGTGACAACGCTGATGGGTTTCATATGTTCTAATCTCTGAGAGATCAGTTGTGTTCTGCTAAAGTTGACAGTTCCTTACAGTACCTTTGTGTCTAAGAAAGCGCGTACGTTACTCAGTACACTGTCTAACGAAACCAGTAGACTAGTCATATATTACGGTGAAGAATCCTGGTATGTATTTCAATTCCAAATTGCTTTGAGTGAAATGAAGAGCTACTCTAATCGTTGACTGCACTGTGGGCGTACGTTAGGTAATACACCATCTTCGTGTAAATCTAAACTCAATGCGAATATCAGGTTAGAGGTCTCGATGTATGTAAATCGATTCCGTTAACTGTGTACTTTCTAGTGTATTTACGGGCGCTAGAACTCTAGTGGAGTGTGCAACTCAAGATGAAGAAGCTCTCATAATATCTCGATTGGCTGATTATAACATCGCGGCCATAGAGCTTCGGGGTAATGTCGTCATTAATTTGCAGCAATGTCTGGCGCATAGGATTAGCAGAAGAGATATCACTGGTACATGAGAAGAAATTTAAGGAATCCTTGTCACAACATTTCCTCAGTTCAAAGCCAAATGGCGGCTACACCATGTAGCGTACCATTAGTCACACGACCAAACCTCACGGCGCAGCTTCTGTTCGGTATAACCACGTCTAGTGTACACCATGGCCATGTCCCTATGATTCACAGAAAGAACGAACTTTTGTGTGGTATGTGTTATAACTATAAATGTCTATCGAGATTGGTTCTTCAAATAGTTTGGTTTACACAGCAGCTGATCAATGTACCTCAGACTGGTACTTACTGCTTCGGGTGATTCTCTGATTTAATTGCCCTTTTCTTTCGCGAGAACTTATTCACCGGGGCCTCGGAGAACGCTATAAAGTTTGTACCGCAAAAGCCCCGGTCTTTCTCGCGCTCGTCGCCCGCGCGTTCCTCATCGCCGGTGTATTTTTTCTCCGCCACGAGTTGTTGGCCGTGTGGGGGCCGGGGTTGTTGGTCCGGAGGCTCAGAGGTGAACTGGCAAAAGGATATGAATGCAAAAGAACATAGGGATAAAGCAAAACTAATATACACGGTAATGGATTGGGTATAACTTATGTGTGGAGTGGATAATTTCATGACGGTTCGTTTCATAAGATGACAAGTAGAGATCAATCAGTTCTTGATGGCATTGAGGTACTTGTCAACCTCACCAGTAGAACCGAGCCAGATGCCTGATCTGTCGTGGATAGCCTTTGGTGTCATCTCCAAGATACGCTCACCCTTATCATTCACAGCCTTACCACCAGCCTGCTCCATCAAGAAGGCCATTGGGAAACACTCATATAGGATTCTGAGCTTACCAGTCTTGGACTTGGAGTCGGCTGGGTAGGCAAACAAACCACCGTAAAGCAACGTTCTGTGAACATCGGCAACCATGGAACCGACATATCTAGCACTGTAAGGCTTACCATCTTCCTGTGGCTTCTTCAAATCGGCAAAGAACTGTTGAACGTTTTCTGGCCAGTAAGCTGTGTTACCCTCGTTAACGGAGTAAATGGCTCTGTTTGGCTTGATTTGCAGGTTTGGGTGGGTCAAGATGAACTCTCCAAGAGAGTCATCCAATGTGAACCCATTGACACCCTGACCAGTGGTGAGCATCAAATGAGCAGAGGCACCGTACATGGTGTAACCGGCCGCTACCATCTCAACACCAGGTCTCAATACGTCCTTGATGGAACCCTTGGAACCCGGGAGCAACTTATAAATACCAAAGATGGTACCAACGGAGACACCAGCGTCTAGGTTAGAAGAACCGTCAATTGGATCACAAACAACAGCGTAGTTACCTGGGCCGTCAAAGACGATCAAATCCTCCTGTTCTTCAGAGACAAGAACCTTGACGTTTCCGGAGGCCTTCATAGCGTTGATGAAAATCTCGTCACCGATAACATCGAGCTTCTTCTGCTGGTCACCAGTGGAGTTGTTAGCACCGGCAAGACCGATGAGGTTGATCAGCTCGGCTTTACGGATGTTGTGTGCAATGAATTTGAAAGAGAACTGGAGCGAGTTCAGCAAGAGTGTGAGCTCACCAGAAGCATCCTTAGCCACTTTTTGCTGGGATGTTAGGATGAATCTGGAGAGGGTGATGAGGTCGGTATCAACGTGGTGCTCGTCTGAGGCTTTGTGGGACATTGTGTTTATAAGTCTGCGCTTGGTGCCGTTCAGGGCAAAGTGTGACATAAGGTAGTGTAGCAACTGGGTGGTAGCCGCTTTATATAGTGGTTGGGAGCGGAACACGCGTCAACTGTGAATTCATCACTTTTTTTGCCTATGTACATGGGCCCCGGGGATTTTTGCGGGCTGCTTTTGTTTGTTTGAGCCGGCTGGCACGCTCGAGGCTGGGGAAGGGGAGGACCCGCGAAACTGTGGACAGGGGAATTGTTCCGAGATGGGTGTACCCGGGATCAAAGACTGATGTCCATGGGCCAGATGATCCGGATATCATCTGAAGATATCATTGCTGGGTGAATTCTCGTTACTACTCGAACAGTGGACTTTGTTCTGTCTCTTTCTCCTCAGGTTGATTAGCCAGGGGCCCCTCAAACACCAGTGTAGCACTAAAGACGTTTTCCCCGGGGCGCTGACCGCGGTCCCCAGATTCTACTCCCGCGCAAAAAGCGGAGCGTCCCAGCTTCCAGCGCTGTTTGTGTGTGCCCCGGCATATGATCTCCGTGCTCCATTACTATGAGAGGCTAAGCTATCGGTATCTTGTGAAGGATGTCACAACGTCATGGGAGTGTGTTTTCCGCTGGTATGGTTGCTCTAACCTTGATAGCCACCGATCAGGGACTACAGCAGCATTACCGCAGTTGAAGGAGATCTCCTTCAACCTTTTCCACCTCCAGCCAGCTCGCAGTTGATAGTCGATATCATGTGTAATACACGGAGGAGCTTCGTGTATACGTCGCACCCCCGGGGTGAGTAAATGAGGTCAAGAACACGCCATGTCGCCTACACGTAATCCATTATTATTCAGCGGTTCAGCAATACAGAAGGCAAGCTAGTAAGCAATGCCATTCAGTCATGTACTGAATAGGACTACATTCGCCAATCACACTGGAAGCTGAAGTATTCTGTTGACTGTAACAGGCCGCACTGGAACGGCGCACCAAAAACTTCAATATCAACAATATGTAGGTACTCCCCGCATGTCCTGAGAACACACATATAACTAGCCTACAGTCTTCTTCAATCGATTTACTGTTTTCATTGTTTGATGGCTTTGGCCAGTGCTGTCAACACGACATCCCGCTGTTTCTGATCCTTCTTCACGGTTGGCTTATGAGTACTGGCAGATGTACTCAAATTTGAGCCTCCATCGTGATACTTGGTAGCGGAGTTGAACTGCTTCATTCTCTTCTCCAAATACGTACTAATCTCGTCTCTGTTGAAGTTGTTGACAGGCTTCGGCTGTTTCGATTTACCTTGTCTAGTTGGTGATGGCGATTTCTTCGCCCGTGAAGTGGCGGCTGAAGAGGGCTGAAGAATTCCACCCGAAGTCGATGTTCTCGAGAGTGCTGGGGATTCTGCTTTCGTAGCAGGTGTGTTGGATGCTGCAGGAGCTGGCGATTGCCTTGGTGGCGCTGTTTCTTTTGGGGTAGATTTGGATGCTGCGATGGCGGCCCATCCACCACCTGAGACTGTGCTTGCCACTGGAGCTGGCGTAACAGGTGTTGATGTAAGCTTCTTCGTACCACCGGTGTTGGTGGATGATGATGATGCAGTGGATACAATGACTTTCTTCTTGGATGCCATGATTGGTTAAGACCTTTACAAAGTGATGTGATTCCTGGGCTAACACGGGGTTTGGGCTGAAGTGTTATACTGAATACGACTCCAAAGAGGACTTCAAAAACAGTAAGAGCTGAGGGACTTGAAATTCACGAAGAGACTTGATAATATGCCACCACGCAGCGTCGTAATTAGTTTCTATCCTGAACCAATCAAGAAAGCTACACCAAGTCCAGAATGGATCTCGTTGATTTTCCACGCCCGACATCCACGTTCTTCCGTAGCCGCCAGCACCACGAAAATTACAGGTCAACTCTAACACTCTATGTCATGGAAACGCCATACAGAAATAACTGAAACCCCCCTCATCTACGACTCAATATCACAAGAAATACTCTGAATAATGTCTTGGTACACAGACCTCACATCGCCGATCAGCTCCAAGCCATTTGCCAAAATTTCCGCCCCACAGGGATTCCGTGACTCCAATACGAATCAACAGGTAACGGTGACTAAGGGCCCCAGCCAGCAACAAATGGATGCCATGAAATCCGCCAAAGCTTGGGATATTGCCATGGCTCCTGCCAAGCAGATCCCTATGAACTTGTTCATGTCATACATGTCCGGTAACTCGCTTCAGATGATCCCAATTACGATGACGCTTATGCTCTTCTCTAACACGTTCGCTGCAATCATTGCTGTGAACTCGGCGTTCACAGGACTGGAGTCAACAAAGAACTCCAATGATATCATGCTGGCGAAACTGACTTATCTCTTTTTCCAGTTGTGCGTGATTGGTGTTGGTATCTGGAAATTGAACTCCATGGGGCTGATTCCCAACAGAGTTGGAGACTGGCTGTCATGGGAGGAGCCTACGATATATACAGAGACAGTGATATGATAATGCATTACATCATTTGTCTAATTCTTCCGCCTTCTCTTTGGTCTCGTTCTATTTTTGCTCGGCATCTTTCGAAGCCAACACTCTGGAGTCGGCATTGACATCATCCTTAGTCTGCTTCTCGAAGATCTGCTGGAGATTGTACTTCTCAAACTTTGCGTAGTCATCTACAACAGACATACCAATGTTGTTTTTGAAGCAGTCAACCATGATCAGCTTGTCAAATTTTTTCAAGTCAACCTTATGCCCATTTTCCTTTCCGACAGCCTTTGCGACAGTCTGGATGATCTCACCCTTCTCCAATGAATTAAAGTTTCTTCTGGTGACTTCGATAGCAAAAGTGTAGGGCACTTGACCATCTTCTTTGTGGAAGTGTGGTGCTAATACTCTCTTAGCAAGCTTCTCCAACTCCTCCATAGACGCACTAACGCTGTACGTGACTGGTGTCAACTTTTGAGTCACTCTTGTGTTCTTTCCCTTCGTCTCCATGGCCTGCTCACAGATCTTGTGGACGATACGTTCCGGTTCAATTGGTCTCCTTGTTTTAATGAACACGACACACATGCATCCTAAGTCAATGTATTGTAGTGGTCCTTTTTTAGCTCCTTTAACAGTCTTACCCTTCTCGCCTTCTTTTTTCATTCCCTCAAGCTCTCTCTTGATCTCCTCCTCAATGCTCAAAGCTTCACCATCATCTTCCTCTTCATCACTCTGGTTCTCTTCAGCTCTGAGTGCGTCTCCATACATCTCCTCAGCAGTCTCTTCGAGCAACTGTTGAAGCTCTTTGGCACACTGTCTCTCTTTGCCCTTGTGACAAGTGGCGTAGACACCGGAAGTTGAAGGATCCAACATGGCGTTGTTCACCTTGTACTTCTTCTTGCCATTCTGCTGACCTCCTGTGTTCTTTCTCTTCTCACCCATCTTTATGATTCGGTACTGATTTAAATCACTGAAACAGGTTTAAATCAACATCATCATTCGCTGAAGAGATGGGTTCGGACGAAAAATTATCTCCACAGCCTGAGCGCGAGATGTCGCCCGAGCATGGCATTCACGACTGATCTACGAAGTACCTCGATCTACGTCTAACAATGGTGATTGGCTATGAGACTTGTTATTATCAATCACGGAGCTTTTTCACAAGATCGACAGCCTCTTCTGGTTTTATTTGATCAAACTGCCTCATACGCACTGCTTGATCGCTGTACAGCTCCAAGTGACCAGCCTTGAGTAAGTTGATTCGTTGTCTCAGCTGCAAGAACATCGACTGAAGTGATTCTCTGGAATTTCCTTCGGATTCTTTTCTTGATGGGTTGAGTTCGTGTGTAATTTTCTCAATGTATGAGATGTCCTGGTCAAAGTTGTGCACGGCAGCCTTAGTGATTTGAGGTTGTAGCTTCAACACATTAGTGAACTCAGATGCCAAAAGATCAAACACCCTATAAAGCAGCAGCGTTTTGACTGAGTATGGAAGTTTCGAGAGAGCTGAGTCAAACAAGTTTTGTAAATACTGACCAATATCTCTGATGAAGTATGTTGGCTCCTGATTGACAATCTTCGCATCCCAATCCCAGTCTATTAAGTCGAGAAGATCGTACATGCTCTCATCAATTGTGTTGAACAATTGCTCCTCCGTTGCCTTTCTCGACTCAGAGAAACGATCCACGGCACCAAGAATAATTGTGACCCCGTAGGTGGTGGAAAGCATGTTTGAGATCTCCTTTGACATGATGAGGAAGTACTCCAAATTGATCAAGTTTTGAGCCAATTCCTCTCTCGATACAGAGTCTTTTAGCATTTTCTGGAAATGACCATCAATGAAGTCAATAAGCACTTGATCCACACTGTGTACCACGCTTTTGTGCAAAACGTTCAAGTCGTACTTGTAGTAATCTTCAAGGAATTCCATCTGTTGAGCAATGAAATTACGCGCCTGAGCACATGACATAGGATAAAGCGCACTGAATGGCAACGTTTTCGGTATACTGATCTCTGTTTCTGGTGTAGAGTCCTTATACCAACAAACGTTGGTAATCTTCTTGTAAAGTTTGAGCTCGTGAATCACCATTGGCATGGCATCATCTTCATTAGCAGTGGTCTCAAAGTCCTTCCCAAATAGGTGGATCGATATACTGGTGAATTTTTCAAACGTACGTATTAGGACATCATACATGTGCTCTGTGTTGAGCTGGAGGTGCTCCAGTGTGAGGTAGAAGTTACCAATGATTTTTTTGACCTCAGTTACTCTGCTCAGTTCCAAAAGCTCATTGAGCACTAAATTTCTCAGATGTGGATATATCTTGGCAGACAAATTCTCCCATAGATCGGCTGTGCTCACTGTGATCACGTTCGGAAGCTTATCGGAGATGGACTTGTGGAAGATGAGGTACCCAGCCAACCGGTTAATGAATTGATGTAAATTCTCCATTGAGCGAATGTACTGTCCAAATTGGGCGTTCTTGCTATCGCTGCTAACAAATGGATAGAGTAGCTTCTCACGTCTGATATTCAACTCTCTGTTTAACTCCAATTTCAAAAGATCTGTCTGGTTTAGTGTTTTGAAGATGAGTAGTGTGTCATAGATGAACCTGGTATCGATGTGGTCAATGCTGGCGATAAAGTCGTTAGGCATGTATAAGCTTCTCAAGCTGACTTCCACTGGAGAGTTGACCTTATAATTCTGAAATTCTCTATTTTGGGTCTTGAACGTCTTGAAGCGCTGCGTCATCAGATTGAACTGTTGTTGATACTGGATCCCCAAGTCCTCGATCTTTGCTTCTGTTGTACTGAGTGTTCTCCTCAAAAGTCCGAGCGACTCCTCTCTGATGAGATTTTTCAAGATGGGAATTGACGTGTTGATGTTTTTTAAGAAGATGAAATCCCTGTCGAACTCTTTGTTCAATGAATTCAAGTCATTCAAGCTCTTCAGCGCCTAGAAAAATTTACTGTTTTTGATCAGTTCGTGTGTCTTGTCTGTAAGCTCAAGCACTTGCAAGATCTTGTTGATAAGGATCTCAGATTCCTGGATTTTGCTTATGTTCTTCTTCAAAGCCAAAAGCTAGAACTTCTTTTCGAAGGTAATGTTTGATGTTTTGGAAAGATGGTCATTGATGTCCAGAATTTGTTCGTTCATGCTGGCGGCATAGCGCGTAATCTCCTCAATGTCAGCTGAAGATGCTGCAATTGTGTCCTCATTGGCATTTATTGTGAGGGCAAGATCATCATCTCTTTTCGTGCCCTCCTGTTTCAATGTCTCCACCAATTCTCCTATCGTGTTGTTCTTGAGGTGACTTTTGATGACGGGCACAAGCTGGTCGAGGTAATTGGTCGAGTTGAGAAGCCCCATGGCATCATTGTCAACCAAAAAAGGCAACTATGTGTGACCTCCGTCCATTGTTGTTCTGTTAGTGCGTAAGCGCTTGGTATTCGGGCGGCCAGTTGGTAATCAGGTTCGTCATGTAGTTTGTTTGGTCATGAGTTACGTGTTGATCCGAGCCGAGCGGCAGAGGTGGGCCGCAGGCCGTAGGCCGCCCAAGCTGGCGTGGTGTGTGGATGTGTATCTCGCCAGGGCTCATGGAGGGCAGGACCGCGATCTCCCGCGAACTCATTTGTTCCGCGAATTTGCTTGCTACACTCCAACCCCACTCTGTTACGCCCTGTTCTTGTCGTCTCAGACCCTATGCCTTGCTTGAGGCTAGCCAGCCAGTGGTTGAATTGGCAAAGAAGACTACATTCCGTCTCTTGAGTATTTGTAGATACAGATAAGGTCCATCAGTTCTTATGCCAGTCACCCCTCATGGATCACTAACAGGCTTGTCGAACCGTAGAACTGATCAACATATTGTAAGCACTGTGTAACACATGGCCTACAGTTCTAAGATATATAGGTACAGTTGCACTTATCTCGTGGTTTTGATGCCGTGCAATTGCCCACTGTCCACTGACGGTACTGATATGATGCGACTTGGCACCATGACAACTGGTTCGCCCTGAAGGTCGTGTGATCTGCCAGGCCACTATGAAGCTAGTCCGCCAGGCAAGCCGGCCTAGGAAATGAGACTACCACAATACATGATTTGGGGTCTGGGGTACAGAGATATTATTACAACCACTCATTTCATTATTGAGTTTGGTATTTCGTATGTATGTCTGTCACGTTGTGGCTTCATAAACGGCCAATCGGCAGCAATAATAGCGTAATCGTGGGCCGTCCTCAGTCTCAAATCCTCCGGTCGGTGTTCAGATAAGGCTGCGGCCGGCAGGGTCCAGGCTCTCGCAACGCACAGGCCGCGGCTCTAGATAAGAAGCTCAGGCTGGCGCAGGGTGATCGGGGAAGAATACAGTAGCAAGTAAGGTGCTCATCACATCATAAAGTCGCAATACGTGTGCCAGTATAGGCAACCAGGCAGCCGATCGACAACGGTTTCACTGGAAATGCCCAGACTCGTTGCTCAATACTTTTTTTATTCCTCAAGCGGCATCAATTTTGATACCTGCCTTGTCCGTGTGTGTCTTGGCGGTTTACTGGTCGGGCTCTTCATGTGGAAAGGCCCGATACGCTTTACATGATCATCCTGTGATAGCGTGATTTCGGGTGACACAACAACACTGTAGCTGATAAGGGGTAATAGGAGTGGTTGATATCACAGAAGATACCTACTATGACACGTCAATATGGCATATGTTTTGAGCTTGATGAACACCTATGCAACGCCACAGTATGGTAAGCGGGGTTTGCCAATAGGCACGGGCTCAATTTTCCGATCACTGTTCTGCCTTCGAAATGCCCAGACTTTTCCACACCACTTCACACAAGTTTTCCTAAGGGCTTGGTCCCTCTGTCCCGGTTTGGACGCACTAGCTCTGGTGCTGTTATCTTGAGATCGCCCACAAGCGTCCTTGATTGGGTGTTTCGATCGCTCGGTGGTGCCTCGCTGGGCATGGTATAAAGTCTAGCGCATATCCATAGTACGCACTACTCTCAGATTGGTCTATAGAGAGCTACCCCTATACACACTAGCACCTTAGCCTATCAACATGGGTAAGTCAAATGCCCAACTCCTCCCACTGAAATCTGTACTAACCAAGCACAATAGGGCTAATGAACCGTTTTGTCAGCACGTTGAAGACCAACGGTGCCTCAGACAGTGAAAGTCGTAACACTATCAACGATTCCAAGGAAGAGATTGAGCTCCAATACGATGAGTTGGAAGAGTACAACCGTAAGTACCCTGAGCCAACCGAGGAGGAGTACTCCACTCTGCCACACGTTCTTGGTCACGCTCCATATGCCACTTACCTCATTTGTCTTATCGAGTTCGCAGAGAGAGCATCCTTCTACGGTGTCAAGAATAGATTGAACAACTTCATCCAGTTGCCGTTGCCAGAAGGTGGTAATGGTGCTGGTGCCCCACCTCCTGGTGATCAGCAGAACGCTGGTGCTCTTGGTCTCGGGTTGCAAGTGGCCTCTGCCTTCACCTTGCTCTTGACCTTCTTGGCCTACCTGACCCCTCTATGGGGTGGTTACATCTCCGATAAGAAGTGGGGAAGAGTTAAAACGATCTGGATTGGTGTTTGGGTCGGTGCCATCTCTCATATCATTTTGATTATCGCTGGTATTCCAAGTGTTATCTCCGGTGGTAAAGCCCTTGCACCAACTATCATTGCGATTTTGACTTTAGCTCTTGGTACAGGTATGATCAAGCCTAATTTGTTACCTTTGCTTTATGACCAATATGAGCACAAACGTGATGTGGTTGAGACTAGAGAGGACGGTACCAGGGTTATCATTACCAAGGAGGCCACATTGGAGAGAATGACACTAGTTTTCTACTGGTCTATTAATGTTGGTGCATTCATGTCCCTTGCCACCTCATACTGTGCTAAGAGAGTTGGTTTCTGGTTGGCTTACTTGATTCCAGGTATCATCTACTTCATCATGGTTCCAGTTTTGATTATTTTGTCTCCAAAGTTGAGAAAGGAAATTCCAAACGGTCGTTCCATTATCGAAGAGGCTTCTAAGGTTCTCTTCTGGGCCCTCAAGGGTAACTTTGTTCAGAGATACAGAGAGGGTACTTTCTGGGAATACCCAAAGCCTACGCAGATGGCTGCTCGTGGTGAGGTCACCGCATTAGAAGCTACAAACAAGAAGGGACACAAAAAGATCTCCTGGACAGACCAGTTCGTTGAAGATGTCCGTATCACTGTTGATGCATGTAAGATTTTCCTCTTCTTCGTCATCTACAACATCAACGACGGTGGAATTGGTGGTATTCAAAATTCACAAGCTGCTTCTATGACTACCAATGGTGTTCCAAATGACCTGATTGACAACTTCAACCCATTGACCATCATCATCTTGATTCCAATCTTGGATTACGGTATCTACCCGTTCTTGAGAAAGCACAAAATCGAGTTCAAGCCGGTTCATCGTATTTTCTTCGGTTTCATTTTGGCTGCCCTTTCACAGATGGCTGGTGCCATTATCCAGTGGAGAGTGTACGAAACATCCCCATGTGGCTACCACGCCACTGAGTGTGACATTGGTGATCGTGTTTCTCCATTAACGGTCTGGATCGAGTGTGTTCTTTACGTGTTACAAGCTGCCTCCGAGTGTTTCGCCAACACTGCCGCTTATGAAATTGCATACACCAGAGCTCCAGACCACATGAAGGGTCTTGTTATGGCTCTGTTCCTCTTCACCCAGTCCTTGTCTGCTGCTGTTTCTCAGGCATGTATCTCTGCCTTGACTGATCCAAACTTGATCTGGCCATTCGTTGCTTGTTGTGTTGCTGGTGTTGTCTTTGCCATTGCCTTCCTGTGGAAGTTCCGTAACTTGCACAAAGTCATGGAAGCTGAGAGAATTGAGAAAGATGAGAAGCTGAGACAGGACTACATTGCTTACCTTGAGGATAAGCAGGATGCCGGCTTAGTGAAGGATGGTAATGATGTTGATATCATCTCGATTGTGTCCAACTCTAAGAAACAAGAGAAGGAGGAATTCACTGCCATCCAGGCAGTTGGTAGCGCCGCTCTATCCAAGCCATGAGTTTTTACTGTTAACCGGTTTTGTTTGGTGTATACTATAATACGGCAGATTTGCGAATGATTCGTTTGTAAGCTTGTATGTATTGGAAGCAATATGTTCAGTTTGCCAAGCTCAAGTGACGTTGTCCAGGGAGCGATACATAATAGTAGCGGTTTCTGCTGTTTGAGGGATGAAGTGGGCCCGCCAAAGCAGAACAATGCTTAGTGATGAAGAATCATGATTCACCAACATCTGAATACTTAGGAAGTTATAATCGCCCCCAAAAAATGTAAGCCAACACACATTCTTGATGCACCTCCTCAAATATGTGATCACGTTTGGGGTACCATAAATAATTACGCCATACTGATCATTGTTGTCTTACTTTATACGATCAACGACGAGCAAGTCTTAGCTCCTACAATCATCTGATTACTGGGGTCCGGTATAGGTTTCATCAAGCCTGCCCAATGGCGTCCTGAATGAAACGCGACATCAGCTCACCACCAGTACACCGCGTCTTTCTTAATTGTGTGCTTGCAGCAGTCTCTCAAACCAAGGGTGAGTGTATTAGGCCTAACGTATTGAGTACTCAGCTTCGTAGTGTGAGGTTATAGCGGCAACTTGACAGCTAATGGTTCGGTTTAACGTTACCCGTACAGAATGCAACCGGTGTCTGGTTGTTTCATGGTTACAATCATTCACAGCGACATTGAATATGCTTGAGCCACTTACCCGGGCTAGCCTTAGCTTCAAATAATACTTAATGCTACCCATACAATGTAACATATAAACAACTTATAGCACAAAGCACACCTTCATCTAGAATGAATGAATGATACACTCAATGAAAACCATGACATAATCGTGCGTTTAATGCTTACTAAGCAGCGATCGTTACTGGCCTCTGAACAAGCCCTCGCTAAATTGGAGGAACCCCGAATAACCCACTCCGCTGGTCACTGTCGGCCATAAAACATGCAACTCGCGACACCAACCCAGCTCACTCACTCACCATGCAAAAGTGACACAACTGAGGACATCAGCGGCCAGCCGGCTGCCCTACAAAAACCAGCGCCAAGGCCCGACTCTCGAGGCAACAAAGCGTCTGGAAAAAAAAAAAGAAATTCCACAACGGACGCGGTGCATACGTCTAAAATCACACAACTCATGGAAATTATGAGGAGCACAAGCAGGATGAGAAGAGGTTGTTGTTGCTCTGGTCCGTAGAAGTCGTTGATGTGATTGTTTGATAGTATGTAAGAAGATAGAGCCGTGTGCGGGTTCCCCCCCCTCCAGATAGAGATGAGGCCCCTGGATGCGTGGCTCACCGCTTTCGTCAAAATCCGACTGTATAATACAGTTGCTAATCCTCTCGTTGTGAGGTGCCGTGGAGTGTGGTAGTTGTTAGTTTGTTGGATGCATGTCATCGGAGCCGCGTGGTTCTGGTATTGGGAGATAGTGTGGCGCCACTCTTTGCTGCCTGGTCATGATCCTTACAGCTTCATTGCTGGTTTCAACGGTGACCCTCGGCAGCGTTCCGTGCAGATTGCAGGAGGAAATCAAGTGAATTAAGCCTTCTAAACCCGTCCACGGGCACGGACATCGGAATAAGGAAACGGTTACAAGCGAGATGTGTGCACTTTCAAGCTCGGTGAATCCACATCACGGTTGTATGATAACAACTGGATTAGAACTACCCCATAAAGCACATATCGATCACATATCAATCACATATCGATCACGTAGAGTTGGCATCGATGGCCCAAGACACATGTTCTGCGACCCAGATGGCGAATTCACAGTAGCTGTAGATTAGACAAACATCTACAACCGCAAACGGGCTTACCCCAAAGCAGCTCGGAACTATAACGGAAGTATACAGCCGATGGGGGAGGAGCGCACAGCAATCTCCTGACCATCAGCAAAAGGAATTCCCATAGACGCCACAGAATCAATAGTGTGGCACGGTTCGGTGGGAACCGTGGCTTCCTTGAGGGGAACGTCTCGAGATCGCCATGCTATCGATCATCGGTCCATCACAGGCTGTCTGTACCGTTTCCCAGGCGGGCTTTGGAGTGCGTCTCTTTCGCCGGTTCGAGTACGCACCGTATAAAATAACCCAATGATGCCGCTTCCTTCTCAGATGAGGGACCTCCGCACGTCGTCCAGTGCAAAACAATATTTGTTGTTTTCGACCACATCACACACACAACTACTTCTTATATCGAAACCAAGCTATCAGCTCACACAAACGAACGATGGGTAAGTCCTCTGTCTGCTCTTGCATGGCGTTGCTAAGGCTGAGACCATGGAGATGAGCTCGCACCTTGGCATTTTGCTCAAACGGGCTATTCCCGATCGGTGTTACCAAGATGGCTCAGCGCCGAGATTGTAGTTGGTTGTCTGCCGAGGGGACAAGCTCCACAACGCTGATCACAGCCAGGTATTCTTTGTGATCTCTTATGCCGTGCAATCACACATCCAAATGGATCACTAACCTTCAATTTCACAGCTCTGAAAAACTTCCTGGACCGTTTCGGTACCCCTGCAAAGGAACGTACCCTCACGGAGGATGCCGTTGACGAGAACGGATCCGTCATGCACGCCACAACGACTTTTGAGGAGCTTCAAGCTTACAACGAAGCGTACCCAGAGCCAACCCCAGAGGACTACGCTACGTTACCAAAGACTTTGGGTTACGCTCCATTCGCTACTTACTGCATCTGTTTGATCGAGTTCGCAGAGCGTGCTTCCTTCTACGGTGTCAGAGACAGATTGTCTAACTTCATCCAGTTGCCATTGCCAGAAGGTGGTAACGGTGCCGGTGCCCCAGCTAAGGGCACCCAGGATAATGCCGGTGCTTTGGGTCTTGGTCTCCAGGTTGCCAACGCTGTCACTTTGCTCTTGACCTTCTTGGCCTACTTGACTCCTCTTTGGGGTGGTTACATCTCGGATAAGAAATGGGGAAGAATGAAAACTATCTGGTGTGGTGTTTGGGCCGGTGCCATCGGTCACATTGTTCTGATTATCGCTGCAATCCCATCTGTTATCCAGGGTGGACACGCTTTGGCTCCAACTATCATATCCATTATCGTATTGGCCTTCGGTTCCGGTTTCATTAAGCCAAACTTGATGCCATTGTTGTTCGATCAGTATCCACATAAGCGTGATGTCGTTGAGACTAGAGAGGATGGTTCCAGAGTTATTCTTGTAAAGGAAGCCTCTTTGGAGAGAATGACCTTGGTGTTCTACTGGTCCATTAACGTTGGTTCCTTCTTGTCTGTCGGTACATCTTACTCCGCAAAGAGAGTCGGTTTCTGGTTGGCTTACTTGGTTCCGGGAATCATTTACTTTATCATGATGCCAGTTTTGGTTATTTTGGCTCCAAGAATGAAAAAGGAGCGTCCATCCGGTCTCTCCATCATCGGTGAGTTCATCAAGACCATGAAGTACGCCTTCAAGGGTAACTTTATTAAGAGAACCAGAAACCACACTTTCTGGGAGTACCCAAAACCATCCCAAATACTATCCCGTGGTGAGATTACCTCTGTTGACGAGGTAAACTCCAAGGGCGAGAAGAGAATTTCTTGGACAGACCAGTTCGTTGAAGATGTCCGTGTAACTGTCGATGCCTGTAAGATCTTCCTCTTCTTTATCATCTACAACATCAACGACGGTGGTATCGGCTCTCTTCAAAACTCTCAGTCCACTGCAATGACCACCAACGGTGTTCCAAACGATTTGATCTCAAACTTCAACCCATTAACCATCATTGTCCTTATCCCAATTTTGGACTACGGTGTCTACCCATTGTTGAGAAAGTGGAACATCCCATTCACGCCTGTGTACCGTATCTTCTTCGGTTTCATGCTTGCCGCTGTTTCCCAGGCCGTTGGTGCCATTATTCAATGGAGAATTTATGAGACTTCCCCATGCGGCTACCATGCCACTGAGTGTGACATTGGCACGGGTGTCTCACACTTGACCGTTTGGATCGAGTGTGTTTTGTACGTTATGCAAGCTGCTTCCGAGTGTTTCGCTATGACTGCCGCTTATGAGATTGCATACACCAGAGCTCCGGACTCCATGAAGGGTCTTGTTATGGCCTTGCAGTTGTTCACACAGTCGATCTCCGCTGCCATCTCAGAGGCTTGTACTTCTGCCTTAACTGATCCGCATTTGATCTGGCCGTTCGTTGCATGTTGTATTGCGGGTGTCCTTGCTGCTCTCTTGTTCTTGTACTTGTACCATGACTTGCACATCGTCATGGAGAAGGAGAGACTGGAGAAGGAGGACAAGATGAGAAGAGAGTACACTGCCTACCTGGATGAGAACAAGGCTCACTCTGACATCATTGTCAGTTCGAGTGAGGACAAGTCTCTCCAGACTACCAATGAGTCAAATGTTATCGTCGATGCTGAGAAAGAGCTTCTTGCTGCTGTTGTCTCCAAAACCTGATACCCAATCTGCGGTACCGATAACTTTTAGATTCATGTGTTTTAGATTCAATTAAAGGTTTGTAATATTAATTTGCTCATACTTGTACGTCCAAACTTTCCTTGGTCATTGCGTCCTCACTCTTGGCTTCAGGCGAATTTGGCTCATTAGGCTCATCACCAGTTTCTACAGACTTGGTGTCTCTCAAACAAAACATGACAAGCACCTGTGCAGCTTGGATGCCCATGATGACATAGAAAGATGTCTTGAACTTCAGGGCATAAGCATCTCTCTGCATCTCAGATTTCACAGGAACCATCAAACCTTGAATTGTGGCCATCAATGCAGTACCGATACATATACCAACCTGAGCACACGTTTGCAAGAAACCAGAAACCACACCCTGAAGATGTCCCGGTGTGTTTCTCAAAATAGCATTCAAGTACACACCAAAATACGTGTTTACGAACAACCCATAGAAGTACGCAGGAACAAACGTGAAGATCCAGTAACTGTTTTTCACATGATGGTTGTGATATGACATCCACACCAGCAATAACACATTTGCAGCCTGGCTTGAAGTGATAACCCACTTCATGCTGATACGATAGATCAAATCTTCGCTGTTGATAAAGACACCGGACATGAGGCCAATCGTCAAAGGCAAAATCTTCAAGCCGGCAATGAGAGCGTTGTCACCTTCGATGAGCTGAGAATATTGGATCTCAATATTGATAACACTGATGAATGCAATGTATGCGAGTGTGACACTGAGAACAAAAGGGAAAAAGTTCGTGATACCAATCATCTCTCTTGGGATGAGCATCAAGATGTTGTATCTCCAGTCGGCTTTGAGTGGGGTATCTTTAGCAGCTGGGGATTCATATCTTTGTGTCTCAACTCTGTCCTTGTAGTTCTAGATATATCCAAGCTCGAACCAAACGGCGAATGCTAATACCAGAACACCAACTGGGATTGGGACATATGCTCTAGGCTTCTTCCATGATTCACCACCCTCAGTTAATCCCAGGATGATCAACAGCACGCCAATGACAATCATGAGAGTACCAGGAGTATCCAAGTTCTTGATACGTTGATCCTTGTTAGCTGTCTGAATCTCCACTGGGTACATGAAGAAATAGAGGTAGATGGAGCAAATAAGACCAAGAGCAAATGTGAAATAGTAAAGAGATTGGTACCCAATGGCAGTTAGTGAGAATGCACCACCAATGACAAGACCCACACCTGCAGAACCCGTGAGTACAACCATGATGCACAGCAGTGCGTTTTTCATACCCGAGGAAGCGTAATATGCAAAACCAATGGGGAACATAGATGGAATAGTGACGGCAGCGAACATGCCCTGGAAGGCTCTGAACACGATGAGCACAATGATCTCATTTTCTATGGCAGCACAAATAAGGGAGAAAAGCGATGAAATAAGTAAACCTGTGATGAATACGGCACGAGGTCCAAGAATGTCGGTGAGCTTACCACCCAGCATGATGAATGCTCCCAATGTGAGAGCGTATGAAGAGAGGGCCCAGGTGGCGGTAGGGGCATCAGTGTTGAAGTGCTGCTGGATAGAATTGTACACGGAAAGTGTACCAGTGACGTTGATGTTGTCCAGAGCAGCACCTAGCAGAACAATAAAATAAGAGAGATGTTTGTTTCTGGCTGAGACTGGCACCAACTTGGAGGCTCTTTCATTCCAGCTGGCCAAGGAGTCAAACATGGTCATCCAAGAGGTTTGCTTGTAACCTTTTTTGGCGCAGACATCCGCTATTCAAACCGAACAAGCTCTGTGTCTTTATACATGAATAATAGAATATTGTATTACTAATCTACTACACTCAAATTGAGCGCTTGTGCGTCAATGAAGTTCTATTTCCCTCTTCTTCTTGTTCTGCTTACAGCTTAACTATGCAAAGATGGCGTCGGCCGAGAGCTTCGGCGCAGTCGGCCGAGCGCTAGGCGACGTCTCTTCGTACAAACTGTTCACTACAGCAGACTTTTTCACTCTTCAGGGTTTAACTGCAGAACTATGCGAACACGGCCTTGTGGCACAAGAGAAATTGATTCAGTTGATGGGGGTTCACTGTGAGGCTTTAGTGTCTAGATAATAATAAGCTCGACTCGAATCTGTACTGCAAGTATGTGTCCCTTACCGGCTTACTTATAAGTATGGCTTATCCAGCACTACAAGCAGTCACAGGATGTGTTGATTCGAGCTCTGATTCAATACATTGTCCAATCTGCACTCCCGATACCTTTATCATGCTGCAATCACTGAGCACTGTTCGAGTATCCTGCCATTCCGTACACGTTGGGCCTATAGGGGCACGTAGTGATATTACTGATCATCAGGTAGGGTAACTGTGAGATGACTCCAAAAAAAAACTGACACATGCTACAGCTGGCAAACCACCTGAGACACCTGATAAGGAATGTGTACACACTGTAGCTCCACTCTCAATTTGTATTTCCCGGTCGCAGTTGCCATACGATAGTTAGTACCCTGTGCTACTGAAGACGTCTACCCTCGTTTCACATAGAATATTTCACAGGGTACTCTCAAAGACGCACTCCGGCCCTAGTGTCCCTCATTTGGCGTCAAAAGGGCCGTTGTGGGAAGGCAAATGGGCCGGTGTCCTCCTGAGCGGCGCTACTGTCTGGCAAGTGCGGTGGCGGAGAGAGCCTTATAACATCTGCCGGTGCCGAACAATGATGTTCCCACTCAATCGACGATGCTCCAGAAGTGAAGACTCCTGATGTCTTGGAGGGAAAATAGGGGGTTTTTTCTTACATGGTCATGACGTGTGTGATTAATGTTATTTTCGCCCACTGTATTGGGCCTGATCCGCTCTTACAAACCCCCCACGGTGCGTTTGGCTGCCACAGCTCGGCATAAAAGCACGGGGGGTCATTAAAAGCCATGACCTCTGTGTGGCGCGTACCGTAGTCACGCTCCCCACTGCATTGGCACAACCACACAGCACCAAAGCCATAAGGCACTTCGTATATAAGATGGCAAGTCCCGCTACCGCTGCAAATATTTCAGGGCGCATCTCGTTGCCCTTTTGAAGCTAAAGGTTCACGTAATAACCAATACCCATAAACACAATGAAAGTAACAGTTTGCGGTGCTGCCGGTGGAATTGGCCAGCCTCTCTCCCTCCTATTCAAGCTCTCCCCTCTTGTGACTGAGCTTGCTCTCTACGACGTTGTCAACGCCCCAGGTGTCGGCGCAGACCTCTCACACATCGACACAGATGCACAAGTGTCCTCGTACCTTCCAGCAGATGATGGCCTGCAACACGCCCTCACTGGCTCCGATCTCGTGGTGATCCCAGCCGGTGTTCCTCGTAAGCCGGGAATGACAAGGGATGACCTCTTTGCCATCAATGCCGGAATCGTTCGTGACTTGGCAATGGGTGTTGCCTCTTTTGCACCAAGCGCACACGTGTTGGTGATCTCAAATCCAGTGAACTCTACAGTACCGATCTTTGCCGAGGTGTTGAAGAAGCAGGGGGTGTTTAATCCTAGACGCCTCTTTGGTGTCACGACGCTCGACCTCGTCAGGGCAAACACATTCATCTCACAGCTATCACAGGGCCAGATCAAGGCTACACAACTGGATATTCCAGTCATTGGCGGCCACTCCGGCGAGACAATTGTTCCATTGTTCAGCGTTGGTGCTCCAACGGATTTCTACAACTCGCTCTCAGAGGAACAGCGTGATGCTCTCGTACACAGAGTACAATATGGAGGTGATGAAGTTGTGCAGGCAAAGAAGGGCGCAGGCTCTGCTACACTCTCAATGGCTTACTCAGGTTTCAAGCTTGCAGAGAAGTTGATGAAGGCTCTAAGTGGAGTTGAAGATGATGGCGATAGATACGCAAGCACTTTTATCTTTTTGGACGATTCCATTCCAGGTGTAACGGAGGTCAAGAAATTCATTGATAACGAAAACGTTCACTTCCTCTCGCTGCCAGTCAAGATGGGTACACAGGGTATCGAATCTGTGGATGCCACAGTCTTGGAAAAGATGACTGATCACGAGAAGCAGCTGTTTGACAAGGCACTGGGAACGCTTCAGGGATCCATCGCTAAGGGTGTTTCATTCATCAGGGGTTGAGACATTTGTTTATGATGCATATAAGTTATATTATTTATCTACAATTTAGATCGTAGTAGCACATTCGAGTACAACCTAACCTCAATGACAGATCAGACTGGTTGGATCAGATAAGACGAACAACAACCATGGCTACAGACATCGACGTATTATCAATCTTCAGTGCAACAACAACAGCAACACCTTTGAAAACAATCATCTTAAGATGGTGCGTCTCCATCACCAAAAGTAGAAGTCTGTGGAGTCTCAATTGTCTTGATTGAGTTAACTGCAACTCTCGATGTCGAGGACGATGGGCAGTACCTGGTAAACAAAATTGTAGCTAAGGCAACAATGATACATGTGGTAATTGTATTGAAAAACGACAGAAGTTATAGAAGTGGAGGAACTGGTTTCTGATGTCATTGAGGAACATTACCTGCAAGGGCGTTATCCAAAGCAAAACTCTGCTTTATGGTAGAAAATGTAGCGGTAGATGTCGTGGAGCCAGCGAGAATAGTTGATGTAAAGAAAGCATTCTCTGTGATTTTAGCCAGGAGCAATGAAAAGCATTTCACATTACTGATGTCAAGTTCAGCTGAAATTGGAGCTGGAAGAGCCTGAATACCGGTGTTGTGCACCAATTTAATGTGAATCACCCCAGTGCAAGAGATGTCCGTTAAAGTCTCCTATGATCCGGGAACTAAATCCCTCCTGAGAATCGTCATGGAGCATCTTTATGGAACGCACACTCGTAGGCAGCACATTACCCTTTTCAAGAAAATGTAGGCTGACTACATAGTGATCAACTATATGCAAGTGGCATGTCTATATCATGTATCAGTTATCTCAGCGTATGATACCGGATAAACGCATTCTGACACCACAACTGATGTAGAACGCTTGAAGCCATCTTCACATCAGCTCATCAGTGCCGTTAAATTCAATCTAATTCTGAGACCATAAAGTAGTGGTTCAGCCAAGTTTGATTTTACACCCCGACGTGACAATAAGCAGACAGAAGTAAACTTCGATTCCTAATACACGAGCGAAGGCGTGACAGTGGCTTTGATGCTAAGGCATCCGTCATGTAGGTTCCATTGTTACTATTAAAAAGACCACAGTGGCTCAAATTTCTGGCTGGTATGGGTGTCTCAAAATGACATACGTTGGTTTTATTGAACAGGTCGGTGCCCCTCGCTGAACATGTAGTACTTCATCAGTCTTCCGCAGACAACCCTTAGGCTTACGTCCTTAAACAATGAAGCTGGAGTTGTAACAAGCTTGATCCCACCAAAAAATTCTGTGTTTCTGGAAACCAGCAAAGTCTTTTTTTGGAGCCTTAGTAGGTCAAGAAACAAGATAGTGAACCCACATGGATTAACAGTATCCAGAACTCAGGGCTATATGTTCTCCCTCTGCCTCGATGTCACTAATAGTTTGGTATTCAAATAAGGTATAGACTGTAAAAGGCCACACTACACACAGTAACTCTGTGAAATCGGATTCAAATTGCCAAAAGTTGAAGATGTTATACGTAATACCTGTGGATATATGCATCTTCATGCATGGACCCACATCCTTCCAGCTCGACACCTTCGTTACATCAACGTTTGTAGACAGACTGGGCTTGAAAGGCAGATGTGGCTCAGATATTCAGCCTGATCACTGCTGAATGAGGGACCACAAGGCCATGCTTGAAAGTATTTGGTGTCTGTCCTTGCCCAACTCTCACCTCGCTTGGTCCGAGTCCGGTTCGACCGAAGGGCTTCGCGCCTGGTGAATAATCACCAAGCTAAGGAGAGCTAAGTAGCAGTTATAAAGAGAGCGTTCGATATGTTCCCAACGGTCTGAAGCAGTTTGTTTGCGAATAAATCCGCCATTGAAAACAATATACCGCTTCAACTACTCCTGTCTTGAGCTCTTGGGTTTTGGTGCGGACGTGACGATAAATACAACGGCGAGTCGATTGAGCTCGCTCCCATAACCGCATGTCAAGCTGAGAACCAGATCGAGTCTCGTCGCATGGTCGACTATATGGTTAAATTCGTTTGAAAGAGCCACTATATCATCCCGAACTAACGTCGTCTACGCGGTGTTCCACCGTTGTTACTTTTCCGGATTAAACATCTTTTGTACAATTAAAAACACCTTTAGTTCATAAGATCAGATGTATCCAATCTTGTTGGCAATGTCCAAAGCATCGTGGTCATCGGTCAATCTGACGTAGGCCTTCTTGGTACCGTTTGGTCTGATCAAAGTGTTGACAGACAAGACATCGACCTCGTAGAGCTCCTTAACGGCCTGCTTGATCTGGTGCTTGTTGGACTTGATGTCAACCTGGAACACAAGAGTGTTACCGTCCTCAACCTTCTTCATGGCGGTCTCAGAAGCGATTGGGGCAACGATGATCTTGTAGTTGTCAAGTCTGTTGTAGTGTGGAACAGCCTTTCTGGCGTACTTTGGAGCTCTGTTCAACTTCAAGGTCTTTGGGAGTCTGAAGGTAGCAGAGGTTCTGACCTTCAAGGACTTCTTACCGTTGGTACCCTTGGCGACAGCCTTCTTAGCAGCAGCAGCTTTAGCTGAAAGTAGTTGTTAGTAAACGTGTTCTGGCTGATGGAGAAGCAGACTGTGAGAAATAAAGGAAACCTTGAGAATGTGCTGATACTTTGAAATCAGCTGCGTGGCATGGTAACTTTTACCAACGGTGATATCGTATGTGGCTGCAGTTGTTGTGATATCGTGTCCTGAGAGTTTTAGGTGCCTGAATAACACCGCCTGTGCCTCTCTGTGTGCGTGGTCATCGCTCGTGCAATTCAATGTGAAAACATAGTATCAATACTGGGCGTTTGGCGGCTTGAAAACTGTGCAAGATGGATATATATGTCGTATAGTGCCATTAGCTGCCTTGATGCAACTCTCCTAAGAGTGCACTGAAAATGGATTCACAGTGGATATGTCTCTTTGATGTAATTTGTGCTTGGTTCCATCGTGACGGGCTTGCGGGATGTATGAGCCTCTTTCACTGATTCAACGTAGTGCTCTGTTTCCTTTATTCTCTCTGCTCGTGCTCTCACTTACTAGATGGAGCCATTTTGATCTGTGGTGTTGATGCTATATACCTCGTACACCTTGTTGAAGGGAGACCGTTAAATTTCAACACTTTTGTTTTCAGGCGCGCACCTCCACAGCGTTGAAAATTTTCGCAGTCATCCAGGCTCCAGGCAGGGAGCCCGCCCACCAGTGGGCTGGCTAGGCAGCCCAGGGTAGAGAGCGCACAGGGGCGATAGGCAGGATGGATCGCGAGCTAGGCTGAAATCGGTACGGCCACGCGCTGATGCCGCCAACATTGAGAGCTCTTGAAGTTGGGTGATCGCGGCGTTGAGCGCGCTTCTCACTACACCCAAACACCACAAAGTGTATGGCATTCGCAAGTACAGGGCAGCGGATAGTCACGTGTATAGATTAGGGCTAGGGCTGGTGCTCATTATCGCGTATACTATCAACGATCTTTATCATATTTACAACGTTTTGTGGGGTCATTAGTGAGCTATATATCCACTAGGAAGCGGAATAGATATATATACATGGGGTGTGTATCAGAGACGACGGGTCTTTGGTGATCTGGTACCACCAAACTTCAGCTTAGTGTTGTCACTGAGTCTTGTGACCTTTGGTCTGACACTGTTACCTTCTTTACCCTTCAAAGCATCAACGAAAGCCTCTCTAGCCTTACCGAAATTCTTGACGACAATCTCAACGTTCTTGTCAAGGAATCCTCTTTCCTCCATTAGTGAGAACATCTTAGCAGCGGTCTGGAAACCAGCTTCGTACTCACCTCTAGCACTCTTTCTGAAACCGAGTTGACCAGATGATACTGAGAGTTTCACTTTCTGTGGGAGTCTGTAGTAGTAGATCACCTTCTCGTTGTATGAAAGGTTTGGGTTCTTTTGTAGGAATTGAAGGTCTTCTGTGAGGGCTGTGAGGGTCAAGTGTGAGTTGTTCTTACCAAAGTTGCAGTAGAGGATGTACTTGTGGATAAGCTCAGAAGCCTTGGTTGTGGAAGTTGGTGCAACAACGTTAGCAAGACGTTGTGTTGATGCAGACTCTTGAGCGGCTGCATTGATAAGGTCAGAAGCGGTCTCCTGTCTAGTGATGATGGAGGACGAAAAGGCTTGAAGTATTCATGTTAGTGTCATTGCTTGAGATGGGGTGCGTCGTATTTGTACTCACATCTAGCGCCAAAAGTAGCAGCTCTGAATCCTGTAGTCAGAGACCTCGAAGGAAATAGTCTTCCAAGCATATTAGTATTCGGTAGATGGGCTTAGGTCGACGTTCAAGTTGAAACAATCGGTATGATGTAAGGCTTGATGTGCTTGTCCATTCTAATGATGATCGAAAAATTCGGGATGGACGCGAAGGCCGGGTAACTTCAGAGATTGAAATGTTGGCTTCAGAGCAGTTAGTCAATTTCTTGCCCCATTCCGGCACTCAAGCAATCCTCAAAGCTATCTCTTCATTGATCCTTAAGGAAATCAGACCTTCTGGAAGACATCACTATAGATATCATTGGTATAATCGCCAAATCTTTCTTTATCTTATGGTTGTGAGCCCGCGCCTCGCGATATATACATGATCCTGAACGGAACGAGTGACAGGCCTAGCCCATGGACGCCCAACACCAGCCCACAGTAGCAACATCAACACTTCAACGCAACACCGGCAATTCAATCAGCAAACCACGCTTCATCCGTCGTTTGGAACTCATTGATCAGAATAAGCTGAATCAATCTTTTGACCACCCGCTCAGACCCTGAACATAACCCCTCGCCACGTCACTATCGCGTCGAGTCACAACCAGTGTTTATAATTAGCACCCGTCCACAAACTGGGTCCCAAGAAACAACACTTCTCGAGCTTTTGAAACGCACAGAGAGATCTATCCGTTCGCATCACGTTCATCCCCATAAAACCTTACCGTTCCGGATCTCTTGGCTGAACAGTTATCCCTACTTGCTGTTCACATCACGCGTCCTTGCCACGCTCAATAACAACAACATCACCACAACGATAAGCCAACAAAATGTCATCCAGTAAGTACCATCCGCTGCTCCCACTTCTTTGAAGTGGGCTTTGGTCTCTCTGCTAGCTTGATGCATCGACACTAACACAACGAACAGGCTCATCTGAGTTTCTCGCCAACGACGTAACGTCGAATGAGACTAGCGTCATCAGGCAAATGCTCGTCAAGCAATACAAGAAGATTGGCGAAGGTGCATTTGGTACAGTTTCTCAAGCAAAGCTCCTGGATGGAGAAACATGGATTGGACCGTTCGCCATCAAAAAAGTTCCTGCTCAAACAGAGTACAAGAGCAGAGAGTTGGAGATATTGAGACTGACTAAACATCCTAATATCATCAAGCTGGAGTACTTTTTTACACACAAATCACCAGAAGACGGCAAAGTGTACCAGCACTTGGCAATGGAATGTTTACCAGAAACACTTCAGCTGGAGATCCGCCGCTACTATGTCAGCAAACTTGAGCTTCCGTTAAAGCACATCAAACTATACACATACCAACTCGCAAGAGCCATGCTATACCTTCATGCACTGGGAATTTGTCATAGAGACATCAAACCATCTAACATCTTGGTGGATCCAGCTACAGGAACCTTGAAGGTGTGTGACTTCGGATCGGCTAAGAGACTTGAACCAAAGCAGCCATCCGTGTCGTACATTTGTTCCCGTTACTACAGGGCTCCAGAACTGATTGTTGGGTGTCAATACTACTCCACACAGATTGATATCTGGGGACTTGGATGTGTACTAGCAGAGATGCTGATTGGTAAAGCCATTTTCCAGGGTGAGGATCCGCTTTTGCAATTGCGTGAAATCTCTAAGTTGTTGGGCCCACCTGATAAGAGATTCATCTTCAACTCCAACCCAAAGTACGATGGACCATTGTTCTCAAAACCATTGTTCAATGGTAGAGTAAGTTCAAGATTCCAGAAAGTTCTTGGAAACGCTGGCGATTCTGGAATTGATCTTTTGATGAAAGTGTTGGTTTATGAACCTGAGAAGAGATTAAGTCCAAGAAGAATATTGGCTCACGATTTCTTCAATGACTTGAGAGCCGATGGTCAGTTTGTTCCACGTGGCTCAGCAGGTCCTTCTGCACTCCCAATGTTGTTCAATTTCAGTACATTTGAGTTGGATGTGATTGGTGAACTTAGGGAGAAGATTTGCGCCACTGGAACACAGTCTCAACAATGAGGAGCTGCATAACGCCACTGTTAACTTCCACTTCTCACATCAGTAAGGCAAAGCTCTCGGAATAGATAGACGTTATACGGTTTTGCTTCACTCCAGATACAGTGATCACAGTCGACAGTCACATTTCATCTTTTAAACATCCACTAGTTATCTAGCTTTCTTTTTTCATGTCTAATGTCACAACAATTTTAATCGATAACAATGGGTGGTATTTACATTTGTAACCATCTTGAATGGCTTTCTTCTATGATGTGAAATATGTATTTAGGCTTTGGTAATTGATGTGGTCACCTCAAAGAGCCAGAGAGTACGAGTATTCATCCTCGATGTTTTGGGATACCCACAAAATGATACAACTGAGCATTATGGCGGCATTACCAACAACGTTGCCGACACCCATACCCAAGGTAGGGAAAGTGTAGTGCTTCACAATGTACTTCAAAATCAACACCACAATGGAGCCTGAGATACCACCTGCGAGGAGAGCAAAACCCAAAAACAAGATAACGCGAGCGGCCCAAGTTGTCGAGTCACCACCGCTGAAGCCACCACTGTTTCCCAATGCATCATTGAGAAGTCTGCTCTTTTCTATGGAGTTGACAACGAGCATTCCCAAACATGAACAGATTATAGGGATCCAATCAACGAATGTGACGTGGACATCAGAGGCATTGACAGTCTTACTGTAAATGACTGTGTCTATGAAGAACCAAATACCGATAGCGAACTGGATACAATTAAAGTTAGTTCAGACTCGAGTTACGATGGATATGAAACACAATCATCAAGAAGTGATATCAAGAGGTGTCTTGACTTACCAAAGCGCCACTGGTGTAAACACCGATAGATCTGAGTGCAGTAGAGTTTGGCAATTTGAACGCCTGGAATCTGAATAGTCTTGGTTGCTCCATTATGATCGAATGGTTTATCGAAGAGACTAATGGCTATTTTGCCTTGATAAAGCACAGTCGTATTGCTCTTTGTGAAGTAGCTGCCTGTCTAATGGGGAGCTCCGATAAACCCACGTTGACTTCCGAGGGTGGTTTGGACCACATGTTCCCGGAACTCAGAAAGGCATTATATATTAATATTAGTTATCTTTTGTCCTCTTCATCAGGTGAAAGCGTGCAACGAATGATATAATGAATATAAAGTTATTTCACTGTCTCTCTATCTGTTCATCCACAACGTCAATGACGCGGGCGTGGAGCTTATCAGCTATGAACCAAGAAGGTAAGTGCTTGTCGATGTTGATAGCACCATTAAACACCAAGGTTCCAAACACAAGGAAGGCAAACCCAACCAATTGCAAGAACACAAACTGCTCCCATCCTAAATAGAGGGACACAACCCAAACAAGTAAAGTTCTGCATGTGTCAATGGTACTTCTAGCAGTGGCACTAAGGACGCTTGTTAGCGTGATGCCGATGAAGTTGAAGAGGCCTATAGAAACCATGATGGCCAAAGAGGAGTATAGAATCTTTGGGTTGCTGGTGAACTCATCCAGCGAGTTTGGTAGATCAAAAGGTCCCTTCGTGCCGCTGCCGAATGTAATAAACCCGACTATCATGGCCACGATAGTCAAAATTGAACCAAAGGTACCCTCGTAGCCGACAAGTGAGAGCGATTCGATGTTCCATCTCTTGATAATGTGCTCCTCGACAACGAATTGAGTGGCAGTGAATATCTGACCGAGCATAATCAGTAGCATACCGAACAAAATGGTACTGGTGTTCTCTTCGGAATCTGACTCTTCGGACGATGTTCCTGACTGACCACTCAATCCCACGATGGTAATACCCACAACAACAATAAGGAGCGAGAGCCATTCAACGCGGGAGATAGTGCGCTTGAGGAAGAAGATACTGAAGAGTGCAACGAATATGATGAGTGAGCCCCTAGTCATTTGGTAGATCGACACTGGAGAGTACATGAGGCCCAAGTTCATGAGCGTTGTTCCCAAGAGATCGCACAGGGATGGCAATGCAAGTATGTAACTCTTGGAGCGTGGCAATTGTGGCTTCCCACCAGGTATCTGTGTGTACTCAGACGATGGTGCAGTAGAGAAAACTCTTCTCCTGTTGATAAACACAAATATAAATGCGCACGCCTCACCGATGAACATTTGAAGCGTTTGCAGCACAGGCTGTTCGAACTTGTGGTCTGGGGAGACGTACTGGTTGTCCTGGAACTTGGTGAAGATGGAGTTCATACATCCTGTGACGATGAGTGACAGCGCAAGCGTCAACACGTGGCTTCTCATGATTGCAGTCTGCTGGCAATTGGGATTAAACGGCGCGTACTACCCAATCAACAACGTTTGGAGACTCGCCGATCGGACTTTTGTGGGTGGTTGCACCTGGCGATGTCGGAGTTTTTGAGAGAGGTTCGGTATCGGATAAGCGCCGGGTTTTTCGCGTGCCAGGCCTGGTTGTGGAGCCCTGGTGCCCCGGAGAAGACCCAGAACCCCGATGGCTTTTTGATGGCTCATGATGGCCCAGAATTGAGAGACATCAATTGCTTGTGCTTCGTTCAACCACTCTGTTCACGGTAAACACATTGTCCTCATCCGGCAACCGCTTTGTGCAGATCTGTTCAACCATTTCTGTCACAGAAGTCACACCATTATGCCAACCGCAGTGGCCAAGAGCTCGCCACTACGGCACTCCTCATCAGACATCAACGATCTTCAGGACCATCGGACACAGTCACCACCCACAAGAACGCCATGTTTTCAGTGCTCACGCAAACTCAGCACGCACACATCAAGCAAACTACAACCCAGACCGCTGCTGGGTTCGCTCACGTAGTCTCTGCTGACGGGAATGACCTCCGGCATCGCATCATCGCCGCATGAGTTCAAAGCCGTCATAGCAACGAGCTATAACACACCAAAGTTTACTGTACCATTTCAGGCTCGCTTCTACACATGGCGAGACGGTTCTTCATCTCCTTTTGTTGGTACAATTGACTGTAGTGCTCCTGAGCTTACCCAATCGAGCATATTCCCAGGCGTCAAGGTGAAAGAGTCCGGTCGTATCCAAGTTATGATCTCAAATCCAGAGGACGCTATACTGCGGCTTATATTTATGAGATACAGTATGAAGACATTGAAGAATGGATACAAGATGTTTGTGAGGCAGAGTGACGTTGATTATACCCTACATGTTCAGTTCATACGGCATTTCGGTGAAGTGTACATTTACGGAGACATGAAAGTCATCTTCCACAACAACGTCCTGAGGGAAGGCGAAGACAGTATTGAGAGGAGAGTCATGGGTGACTAGTGCAAAGCTGATATCGGTTACTACCTAAACGGGTGTCATCTGTGCATGAATGAAGAGCTCGACGCTCTAGATCATTTAGAGCGACTGCGCCTTGATGAAGGTGCTTTCAAAACAGTACCTCCATAGGGCAACGAGGTTAAGCGAAGCCTATACGAAAGGATGGGACATACAAAACAGTCAGTGTCATGAGACACATTTAGTTTGGGCTTGAAACGATTTAATGAATACAAACTTGCATTTCTATTACAAGAAAATCTCAAAGAACTTCTTCCGCCCCCTCAAGCTCTGTTTGCAACTTGGTGCACAACAGACAATGGGTGTAGAGATGTAGGGGTTATCAATGTCCACAGTGTCCTTCTTCATTTTTCTCTTTTTCAACTCAGGCATCTTTGCTCGGCTGTTTGCAATCCCATTTACACATCTCCCGCAATAGACATGGCCACAAAGGGAAGAGAAGATGCGCCTGGATAGGTCCTTGTCAGCGGTTGTCAAGTAGCGCACTGCTTGATATGGTGCCTGTGAGCTGTACTTCTCCTGTAATGCTGCAAGTGGTCTGTTACATTCCTCACTGGGCTTGTAATCATCTGGTAATCCTTCTCCAAGCGTTGTACCACACAGTACGCACATATAGTCCTCCTCTTCGGTTAATGTAGTTGTGAATGGGGCAAGTACGGCCTTCGACTCCCGGCTTAGCTGCTGGCGTATTGGATACGTCGCTTCCAAATTTGACTGAGTCTTTTGTTCAAAAACTGCGTTCTCAGACAACTCGATCTGCCGCAGCACCTCCGGTGGTATCTCATTGTTGCCTCTTCCGCCAGTGGACACAGGACCTTGTCCTGTAGCAAATATCACTCGCCCAAGCATGTTGAAGATCCCCGGTTGGTAGCCATCACGGGGGTTGTACTCTGGATCATCATCCTCATCATCCTCATCGGGCAAGTTTGCGTCGATGAATAACCTCCCATGGTACTAGGGATATTGAGGGTACATGTGTGGCAGACGTTCCTGACGTTGTAATCGCATCGCCATGGCTCTATCTTGATGTTCCATGGCTCTGGAGCGATCACGTTCCACCACTCTCTACTGTCTGAGTTGTCTTGCGCGCATCTCCCGCATCTGTCTCAACCTTCTCTCATCCCTGGCCAAATTCTCCTCATGGGCTCTTCTTGCGTTACTTTCCTGCTCCTCCTACGTTAGTCGCCTGTTGCGGTCAGTGATGGTCTCCTATGTTCTGGCAACGGCACCTGGAAGGTACAGTGCTGTGGTACCGTCGGTTCTCCTTCTCGCTCTTCGATCGAGCACTTGTACATCTGGTCTTATCACCCTCCCTTCGGTTGTGAAGCTGAGCGGCGTGGCATTTCTGCTCTCGCCCACAATGAGCACATCGTCTTCTTCATCCGAGTCGAGCACGATCACTGGCTAGCGAGACATCTTCGTTGGGGGGCTTTGGTACAGTGGGCCTGAGTGTCTGTAACTCGTTCCTGTATTACAAGTTGTCGGTGGCAAGAGAGGCACACTTTGCCGTAGTGCTAATTTACTAATCACAACTGAGTAGAATATGAGAGGAATCTGACGTAAACAGCTCGCGCATGCACTTTGGCAGACAAACTTTGCCCGTGTCTGAGCTGGCAGATCTTTTATTTTTCATTTTTTTTTCCCATCTCTCAGAAAAGAGGATGAACTACACTCAGTAAGAGCAAAAGATAAGTCGGAAAACAACGATTAATGTACATGCCATTCAAGTTCTGTTTGTATAGAGAAATGGATATGTGGTGGAACTTTTCAAGTCATGTGTATATGTGATGGATCAGAGAACATGAACGGACGGTAGAGAAGTAATTGAGTGGGATAGCGGTAGTATAGTAAAACATTTCAAGTGATATGCCAAAAGATATGAGAAAACGTGCAACAGAGAGAAGAAAATAAAGAGGGGAAGAAGAAAGCGTCATGAAAGAAGAGTGTGAATGCAAGGGATTTTTGGAGAAAAATGGCTTACAAACCACTTCTCATGTACTTACCAATGACGATACAGTGATCTCTCTCATATGGCTCCAAAGTCAACTGCTCCATTGGCTTGATCTTCTCCTCACGGAGCTTCTGAACCTCTCTGGCGAAGACGGTCTCAGCGTCGACAGTAGAGTCGATACAGTTGGCCTTGATGGAGATAACAACACCACCCTGGTCCTTCAAGAACAAGTGAGAGTTCAAGGCAATGATACGGGCCTGATCTGGCTGGGCAACATCGGCAAAGACAGCGTCAACCATACCAATGAGCATTCTGTACTTCTGTGGGTGTCTGGCATCCTCAATGATTGGGATGACATTTGGTCTCTTCTTGGCCATACCGATCAACTCTCTACCTGGTCTGTGAGAGAACTCAACGGCATAAACCAAACCTTCTGGGCCAACAACATCAGCAACGTGGGAAACAGATGTACCGGAAGCAGCACCCAAGTACAAAACCTTCTTACCTGGAGCAATGAACAACTCGTCCAAACCACCCATGATACCGGCAGCCAATTTGGATCTGAAAGGATTCCAGACACGGTACTCGGTCTTGGTAGCTGGAGCACCCTCCTCCTTAGCTGGCTCCTCGATGGAGATTCTCTTCTCACCGTAAACAGACTCACCTGGGGCGATGTTCTTGGTGACAAGCAAATCCTCCTTACCTCTGGCAATGAAGACACCAGCGTGTCTGTGTGGCTCGATGACAACCTTAGCACCACCTCTGGCACCACCACGGGCACCACCTCTACCACCACGAGCACCACCTCTGGCACCACCACGGGCACCACCACGAGCACCACCACGAGCACCACCACGGCCACCTCTGGCACCGCCGAAGCCACCACGGCCACCTCTTGGAGCACCACCGAAACCACCACGGCCTCCTCTTGGAGCACCACCGAAACCACCTCTGGAACCGCCACGGGAACCACCTCTGCCACCTGGAGTGAAAGCCATCTTGTTTATATGAGTTTTGAAAGAGTAATTGGGGTTGGGAGATGAGTCCTATACTTCTAAAACCTAATCTACACTCTTACATTAGGGCATTTGGGCCCATCTTGCACTTAGAAAAATTTTTAGCTCTTGGATCTTCGCGAAACCCCAAGGCAAGGAAGGGCCCCAATACCGAGGGTGAGATGAGCCCTCGGTTCTGAGTAGAATTTCTTTTTCATGTATTCCGACCACTGCACGTGCTCAAAGACCTCGGAATCTCCCAATATGGCTAATCTCCATTCGCGCGCGCGCCATCTCGCACCATACGCACATCACCGAGGTCAAATCAATCTCCCCTCTTTTCTCTCTGACGGAGAAGAGCCTCGCAAATACCATTGGATAACCACAACTTGGCCTCCGTTGTATTAGCCCACATCGCCCTTGCTGTGACCCATCATCGTCAACACCATCGTTATGTCAAAGCCGTCAACTGCTAAGCTGCTGGCACTGAGGTACGTGCTAGCTCTTCAGCAAAGGCCGCTGCTCACTAAGAGCATCACGGGCGCCGTTCTTGCCCTGTTGAACGAGATCATTGCCACCACTGTTTCTGGACAGCTCAACATTACCACGATCCGTAACTATAAGCTCAAGCATCCATTCAGTCTGAAGCTGGTCCTGTTTGCTCTGTATGCCTTTGGTGTGGGCACCCCAATCTCTCACTACGGATACTAGTGGCTCAACAAGATATTTAGACCGCCATTGTCTTCCCGTCAGAAGCTATTCCAAATTTTGGGATCAATGGCTACAATCACACCACTGTCTAGCACACTGTTTGTTGCCTTCGTTGCCATCATGAACATGAAGCCTGGGCTCAAGTCACTCTCCGCAGATGAGTTGACAAGAGCATGGGCAAACGTCAAGGAGGCTTGGCACAGATCTCTATTGACTGTCCTGAAGTCATCTTGGATTACTGGTCCCACGGCCATAGCCTTCTGTCAGAAGTTCGTACCACCAGAGATGTGGACAGTCTTCACGGCTCTCTGTTACGCGGTGTTGGGAACTGCCCAAAACACCATGTTGAAGATCAGACAGAAGAAGAGTGCAGAATACAACAAGAAGAGGGATGAAGTTATTGATGAAGTGGAGAAAGAAGTGGAGAAGAGTGGCAGTGACTTGCCTGCATCTGAGGTGTTTGTGGAGTCGACATCATCGGGGCTTGACGCCGGTCGTTAGGCACGTCGTTAGAGAGGGGGTAACACTGCTGCCGCTAGATTCCCATATTCCACAAATCCAAAGGTGCCAGACTCCTTGAATCATTCAGTTGTGTCGCTGACAGCATATAACATAAGCATTATGGATCTCCAACGTATCGTTGGAGTTGTACTGTGGGTGTTTGTTGCTACGATTCTGCGCAAGGAAGGAGGCACAGCACTAACAGCTTTATTTTGAGTGATTATACTATATAATACTACGTGATATTCTTAGTCATACTGCGAATAGGCATTGGCTGACAAAAATCTACTCATGTGTAACCAGGCCCATAGCGTTGTAGTGGTTATTGACTAAAAACTATGAGCGGAACGTCAAATGACAAACAGATCAACACCAGCTTATATCCCAATTCCAGTGCGCTGTGTTACTAATGCATCCCTCTCAGCCCCAAACCCTTGTGATTTTACTACACTGCCGAGTAACCAGTACGTACCCTGTAACGACTAACCTTCCTGCTATTCGGAATTGTGGGCCCTGAGGCTTAAGCCCCCTTGACGCGTTTCCCTTTTTGTTGGTACATACGCGACAGTAGGGGGATGACGCGTCCTCTAAAAATCTTTGATCCCAATTACGCGCTCGGGTCTTTGAGGTAAAGGAGAACAGCAGGTTAACCCCCATTTATATTCTCCTTTAAGTTGTCAGACAGTACTTGAACGCCTCACGTTCTGCCTCGCTGATCCCATTTTGAAAGGCATCCACAATCCCAACAACAGTCCCCCTTTCGTTCCCTTTCCCTCCTTTGTACAGTGCGCCACAGCTCAGCGATCGTGAGTGCCCTGCTGAAACAAAGGCTTGAACCCACACTATACAATCAAAGACAAGCACCGGCGCTCGGATCATCTCGAATCTGCCACTTCCAAGATTCCGAAACTCTATCATACACACTCACCCTCACACACGTACACACCCACATACACACACACCAACTACCACTCAAAGCACAATGTCAGAGGAGAAGCTGAGGTCTCTGCTCTCATCCGTCGGCGGCAAACTACTTCGAGACAACACACTCACGGACAAGATACGCGTGCCCTCCACTACATCCTCGTCTGCCAGTGAGTCCAGTAGTGTTGTGGTCAACAGGAACGCTGCCAATTCTGACGAGCAACCACTACGGATACGCACTAAGAACCTCGACGAGGACGAAGCAGACGACGATTTCAACGACTATGTGATTGAGGACCCACTACCGCCACCCAAAGAGCTTCATCCAGGCAAGTTGTACGCGCTCTACGAGTTCAGTGGAGATGATCCATCACACTGTGAGCTGGAGAGAGACGACGCGGTTGTGCTGCTCAACGACCAGGATAGTTACTGGTGGCTGGTGCGGAAGGAGTTCGATGGCAAGATTGGGTTCGCCCCTGCGGAATGTTTGGAGACCTACCACGAGCGTCTAGCAAGGCTCAACTGCTGGAAGAATGAGGAGCTGGAGAGGAATTCGAAAGACAACCTGGAAGAGTTTCCAGCAAAATCCATAACGAGGACAGCCTCACAAGTGAAAAGTGTTGCCTTCTCCAACGAGATCACTGTAACAGAGCCGGAGCAGTACGACAGTGATGAAGATGTTAATGATGATGACTATTTGGACTTTGACGAGGGCCAACCACTTCAACTGCATGACACACGGCTCAGGCTACTACACAGTGAAAATGATGACAACGACGAGGAGAGCTCTCATGACATTGAGGCAAACAGCGATGTCCTTAGCGACAGCTTCCCTGTAGCACCTCTTATACTGCAGAAAAAACCCAAACCATCAGTGATAGAGGCGCTGGGAATTGTGGAATCTGATGTTGACGATAGTCCTCTAATGCAACCAACTGCCGCCTTCTTCTCGCAGTCCAACAACTCAGGATCCATTGGCACCTACTCACCAAGTTCATCTGAATTTGACTCACCGGGGAACACACCACCCTTGGATTAGTACAAACGCAAACCACCAAGCGCATACGATGGCTTCAGAGGTTTACCAGCAGATTTGGATGATAACGATTATGAAAGAAAGGGAAACATCCCGTCATCAAAGGGTACTCGTGATATTGCCAACAGTATGAGAATGCTCGACGATTTGATCAACGACGAACTTAACACCACAGCTACGCTAGAGTACGAAAACGATGATGATGATACTGAAGAAGGTGAACGGGACAATACCGTTACAGGTGACGATTCTTCGGACTACGGTGATGATGATGACGCCGATGCCGACCAGTACATCCACCCTTCTGCAACGTTGGATTCACCAATAACGATTCATGATGATTCCAACAAACACAACATGTCACAAATGACAAACTCAACCTATACCAACTCAAACACTTCATTGCATTTAACATCGACGTCAACGTCATTAGACCAACACGATCATGATGAGTTCACACAAGAGACGATCAAGACTATACCGGCTGGTAACGAAAGCCTTTATGCTACGCAAGTCACGCCCACTGTACCAAACTCATCAACAACATCATTCCCAGACAAGGAAACGATTCATCCAGAGATCGAGTCTATTTTCAGAGGATCATTCACTAAAATCGATGAACTACAAGAAAGGTTGAGAAAACTTACTAGTTAGTTTTCATAAGCATTATTGAAGCATGAAACACATGAGTAGCACTGCAATGGCAACAGGCATATAGGATATAATATGAGTTGTGACTCCACGGTTTTCCTGAAGTATAGACCAGCTTGATTGAAGATGAAAGTGATGTCAAACGTTTAGGTTATGTAGCCCTAAATACTTGATTAGTAAGCACTGTGTACAATTCGTTGAGTCGCCATATCATGTGATGTTGCGTATCCTAAACTATGGCCCAAGATCAGTGGGGTAATTGTGCCCTTGACACAAAATAACGGGCCACAAGTAATTGAAAACATGTTCCTAGATGTCACATATGAACCTAACAGCCGGCGCAACTCCATTTTCCACAGTATGACGGATGCACAGAAGCTTGATATCAGAGGTATGTGACGAAGAGCTGTATTTAACATGGACCACGATCACTGACCGAACCACTTCTAGCGCAACAACGAACGTACGATGGCGCATATACACGTGCATCCATAGCGATCCTCATATTTGGTGAGTAAGACAACCATGAACCCCGATTTCATAATCTGGATGACTCAGACTAACGCGTGTCCGCTTCTTATAGCGATGATTGTGACCAAGCTATTCTCTCAGGAGTTTCTACCGATAGCCACAGTGTTCATCGTTTACGGCTCCATTTTGTACTTCATTTCCCTACATCGAAGTAATGAGATGCGAGACTACTATGAGCCTCAGAGCGAAATACTTTATTACAAGACCTCGGGCCACATCATAATTCGAATTACTGCCATATCAGTCATGACATACATAGCGTTGTTTGTGCTGGTACTACGAATGTGAATGAGAATGTGAACCTTTCCTGGGAATCATATAAAGTGGCAAACAGTTTGATAGTGTTTTTGTGGTTCACTCACATGATTGAAATATCCTCATTGAGCTTTTTCTTCAATGGTGTAAGGATCTCGGAACTGTTACCAGAAGTGTGTGATTCTGCCTTGACAGAGTATACTACCTCCTCTGTGATGCTTCCCACTGTTGTTTCGGCCTCAGTTACTGAATGCGCTGTCAAGATGGAAGCTGATTTTTTGAATATGAGCTTTTTGGACGGTGAGTACTCAATCGAGCTATTCATCGTGGAAAGTCGTGAAGGTGTGTATGGCCTTTCAGCAGCGGGCATTGGTGATGACGTAACAGGAAATTCGTTAAGTCGTGAGAGACTTTTGTCTAAAACCCTCTCCTCTCTTTCGAAGGAGTCCTCGGGACTGATTGATCTTGGAGAATCTGTACTAGCCTTTGAACTGGATGAAGATGGTGGGAAGTGTCGTTCGTGGTGTGATATGACTTTTGGGGAGGCATCAGCATGTTGCACAAATGGCGTTGGTGTTGACGGTTTTACATTTTGTTCACGCTTCACAACTTTTGGTGATCCCAGCTCCGCGTTGATGCTGTACGATGATGTGGTCATCTGATCCACTGGTGAAGAATGGTTGGGCGTCAAGCCATCGAGTATACTAGCGTTGGTCTCGACAACAAGCTATTCCTTCAATGGCATGAAGAATTCTTCAAGCTCAGTAGGCGTTTGTCCATTGAGCTCCTCATGTGTGTCATCCATGTCGCCTTCTTGGTTTGTTGCTTCCCCTGCTTCTTCTATCAGCTCTGTACTCTCCCTTTGGTATCCAATCTCCTCATAGCTCTTGAACACGAACTCTTCTTCCTATTCAGCCTTTCCAACGCACAATGGGATCGTTTCGAAAGTTGTAGCATAGTCTGTTGCCATCAGGTAGCCTCTTCTGTCAACAGCTCCTTGGGCTTTCTCGTCGACATCCTCGTCATCGAATGCGGCAACGGCATCAAACCCAGCCAGATTGAGTAAAAATATAATGAGAGACACAATCATCTTGATGATCAAGAGAGCCCCTAATATAAGAAGACCATTGTTGATGATCGTTTCATGCTCCTTGTACAATGAATAACTGGAATGTGACTTCCAGCTCGTGTAACCAGTGTCAATGAGCTGTGCAAAGTCATCCGGAACGTACTGGTTGTAGACTTTTACAATTTGTTCCTTTGCTTGCTATTTGTTTTGCTGGACAAGCGACTCGATGTCATGGAGTAGATCGAGGTGTGAGTTCATCTCTGGGGTTGATGTCTGATTGAGAAGCTCCGTGGGGTCAACGGCGCCAATGAGTGAGTTCTCTGGAATTGATAGATCTGCATTGCCGGGCTTGTTGGATCCATGAATGAATAGGTCTGATTGCAGCGTTAGTTATTATAGCCCAGTGAACATTGTGAGGCCAAAGCGGTGCCACTGTACGTGAGTATGCTTACGGATCTGATCTGCAACCAATTGCGGAACGTAGCTGGAGTATTGGGTGTCGATGAAGAGGGGTAGGAACAGCGATATGAGCGCCGCACCAATGAGTCCAAATATCAACATTCTTTGGTGACGCGTGAATTTTAGATCGAATGCGCCGAGCTCAGTAACTGATTCTTCAATCCTGTAAATATGTGTTTCCTGTTGTTGTTTTGTTGTTGTTTACAGTGTTAGAGATGCCTCTGTACATAAGGCGCGGCAGGTAGCTCCGTTGGTGTGCGGATGTCATTGTGAGAGAATCGACCGAGAGTTGATCCGAGGGCGTTTGAGTATTGCAGGGCTCCATAACGTGGATTTTTTCAGGAGGTGTCACATCGTCATTAGCAATGGAGATGGAAGGCACCGTAATTCCACGAATACTGCAGTCTTCTATACAAAGTTGGTGCTTCATTTCTGAGCGAATCGAGAGAATTCAATTTGTACTGATTTATACACTATCACAGTATACAATCACTTTATCTGTACCTGCAGAGCTCTGTCATCATCTGCCTCCAGTCCATAGCCAAGCCCTGCCCTGTAGTCGATATGTAAAGCATGTGATGATATCCATATCTGAGAGTGGTACTACAGACTTCATCAGTGTGAGACTCAGTTTCGCCAGCTCCATGTTGGAGACGTCTAAAGAACTCAACTCGGTTCCACGGACCAATGGGACCGCGGGTAAGTGGGAGCAATCTGGTGGTCACGCCCGCGCTCCGATGTTCCGTTTCCCCACACTGGTGCACCAGCCGCACTACGTTTTTTTGTCGATGGGAGTCATCGGATGGTCGGCCATAGCGCAGCAGCAGCAATTTTCACTGTCATGAAGTCGAGTGGATATTTTACTAGAAGTCTTGGGAAGTTGATCCGGTGTGATTGCGCTTAATTATTCCCTATTCGGGTGAAGCCACGTTGTATCAGGACCCCCTTGGAAACATTTGTAGGACCCAAGTGGCCTTTGTCGTTCGATGCTTCAATTAAGGTCTAGGAACCCGAAGAGCTGGGGATGGCTGATAAGGCACTGTGACTTTCTCTCCCGGTGACCCGTAGCCCACTTCGATTAACAAGTGGAAGAATGTGAGCATAGTCCATAAGCTGAGTATGCTGTCGACCACTAGCACTGAGTCAAGCTGGTCAACCAACAAGAGAAAATTGGGACTGTTAATCTGTTCGAGTCCTATTTTTGCCTGTGACTGTGTGCTAATGAGTCCGTCCAAACTCGGATATCTGGGCTCCTGGATGACTCCACCAGTATCATCAGCCGTCCCGTAGTGCTGCGCGTAGTGGCTCGTCATCCCCCTGAAGCCTGAAAGCCTGACTCCTCATGCAGTTCTTGAGAGATCTCACGCAAACGGCTTATAAATCCCCTTCGAGTCACCTCAAGCAATCTGTTGGATATATAACTGCCCAGTCCGCGCTAGTTGTTGAAAGCTTGGCTGCGCTTGGCTCTTGTTTCTAGGAAGCATTCGCACAAACATCAACTCACAAACATGGGCTACAGAACATTTTCATCAGCTGAGTGCAAAGATTATATTGTATCTCGATTCACAACGCTTCTGCCCAATAAAGAAACATGGGCACAAGAGAAGAAAAACGTTAACCCACTACCGGGTCTCCGCCAGATGTCTTGGAAAGAGTGGCAGTTCTTCCTTATCGGCTTCATCTCATGGACCTGGGATGCATTTGACTTCTTTGCAATGTCTCTCAACGTCTCAAACATGTCCGAGACTTTTGACAGACCGGTGAAGGATATCACTTGGGGTATCACCCTCGTTCTCATGCTCAGATCTGTCGGTGCCGTGATCTTCGGATACTTCGGTGATAGATATGGAAGAAAATGGCCTCTCATGATCAACTTGGCTTGTCTCGTGGTTATCCAGATCGGTACTGGTTTCGTTGACACCTACCAGGCTTTCCTTGGAGTGAGAGCATTATTTGGTATCTTCATGGGCTCCATGTATGGATTGGCCTCTGCCACCGCGTTGGAAGGTGTCCCAACTGACGCAAGATCTTTCTTATCTGGCGTGTTCCAGCAGGGTTATGCCTTCGGCTATTTGCTCGTTATTGTCTTCCAAAGGGCCATTGTCGACAACTCACCAAAGGGATGGAGGGCTATATTCTGGTTCTCAGCTGGACCACCTGTACTCTTCATCCTTTGGAGATTCTTCCTTCCTGAGACAGATCAGTTCTTGCAGCAAAAGCTTCATTTGGAGAACAAAAAGTCCTCCTTCCTTTCAGATGCCAAGAAGGCTTTCCAAAAGGAATGGCTCAAGATGGGTTACATGGTTCTCATGATGGCCGGCTTCAATTTCATGTCACACGGCTCCCAAGACTTATATCCTACATTACTCACAAAGCAACTCAAATTCGGTGAAGATCGTTCCACAGTAACAAATGCAGTGGCAAACTTAGGTGCTCTGGCAGGAGGTATTATTGTTGGACACTTCTCTGGTTTCATCGGGAGACGTCTATCAATCATTATTTGTTGCATCGCTGGTGGTGCACTCATTTATCCATGGGCTTACGTTCGTGGTGATGCCATCAACGCTGGTGCCTTCTTTTTGCAATTCATGGTTCAGGGTGCTTGGGGTGTTGCACCAATCCACTTATCTGAATTGTCACCGCCGGAGTTCAGAGCTTTCGTTGTCGGTGTCGCTTACCAATTGGGTAACTTGGCTTCTTCTGCATCATCCACAATAGAAACTACTATTGGAGAAAGATTTCCACTATTCAACGCTGATGGAACCAGGGAGGAGGATGTTTACGACTACGCGAAAGTGATGTCCATCTTTGTCGGTGCTGTGTTTGCCTATGTCATCCTCATTGTGTTCATTGGGCCAGAGAACAGACATGCCAACATTAACTACGTAATCTCTGATGATGAAAGATTAGAGATGGTTGAGGAAGGTAAGATTATCACACATCGTGGTCATGATACGGAGATGGGTAATGTCACGGACGATGAAAAAGCAGTGGTCACCCACCACGATAACGAGGGGCCAGTGCAGGGGCATGTAACTGGAAAATCGTCTTCATGAGTTTCATGATGTATACTAAAGCCTGATTCTTAATTACGTGTTTGCTTGTATGTTATTATCTTATTGTATGCTCTTACTATAGTGAGACTCGCGTGTATCTTAGCTAAGCATGAACAGTACAAGCTCAGATAGGTTTGCTTATCTCAGCTGCACCTCGGCTTATGTAAGTACTGAATATTATTGATTTTATGATTCAGGCGTAGCTGATACCAGTATCTGAAGGAGCCTGTTACTCTGTATTTCTATTAGCTTCATATTAAAGCTCGATCTGACACATAAAAATTGGTTTTGAGATTTATCAATTAAGTGGATTGGGAAGATCACTTTTATTCGCAAAACTCACATCGAAATACAAAGTGTCTGGTATAGTTTTCATTTCTACTAGTTGATACAAACCGTTCTAAAAGACATCAATGAACTTGAAGAGTGCTAATTAGTCAAGACTGATCATATTCCAGTGAATTTTAATTTTCCTGTGCTATTTATTATTAGCCTCAACCAACACTGGGGTCGTTCTCGGGATGTTCGGATGTTTTAGATAGTGAGAAGATGATAGTGGGGATGTACGGATGATGTGATGATGTGGTACGGATGTATTGAAGTAAACGATCCTTCCTTCCTAGGTCTCCCCAGTAGTGCCGCAGTTCATTATCCATCAAGTGATGATAAGTATTGGGAGGAAGGGGGACTCGCAAGGAAGAGGTACAGCATGGCATGTAATGCTCGATATAAGATACATGTTGTAGCAGATATATACACTTTCAACTATAAACAAGTACAGAGCGCCCCATGATCAGGCAATGGCCCCCAGTGACATGAGAAGAACCTGGATGACGAGCTGTAGAGACCAAAAGCTGAATCGTTTGATTCTCAGAGCTCTCAATTCCTCATCAGCAACATATTTCGCCATGGCGTCGTAAACCTCAATCGAGATATCGTCCATCAGCAGCGAGTCGTAGACAGTCCATGCGCCTTCAAAGTCTGTCAGCTTCTTTACAATACGACATCTGATTGGGATATATGCGTTTCTGGAGTTGATATACCCAACGATCGGTCTCACGAGGGCGTTATTGACGTATGAAAGATCATTGGAGAACAGCGGAACAGCGGCCTTTGGGTTCTTGAGTATGATTTGATAATCCATGATGAACAGCTTGGATGGGTCATTCAGCGTATTATCATCTTCAGCTTCTTTCAACGGTGATGACTGTGGCTTGTGTTTGTATGTAGAGATGATTCGGGCTCTGCGTGCCTCCTTGGAGATAGACTCTGCAAGCTCATGAATTACTTCTGTGACGCTGAAACCTTGGTCTTCAGGCACCATGATGTCACCTATCATGTCAACTTCACCGCTAGTGATCCATCCAAGTGGTCCGTCCATGCCTGTGTTGAGATGGTCAACATTCAGGGAGTCAATACGACATCTTGTGACTCGCTTCCATGGAATAGTTCCCGTACCGCCATCGTTCATATCCGAGTTGAAGTCGTTGATTCTCTGTCTTTTGTGTATAGTGAAAAGTGCACCATCATATGAGCCTGAAATGTTGGTTGCATTGAGGAAGTCGTAATAGAACCAGTGCTTACGCAACACTGGAAGCTCACAGCTGTAAATGCTCACATCAAATGGTCTGAATCCATCAGGCTGTGCCAAGGTGAAGAGCACATCAGACATTTTGAAGTTTTCAATTTCGAAATCGCCCGGCTTCTTCACGTTTAAGTAGTTTCTTGCATCGTCATCCGGGTCCCAGTGAACGTGTGTACGGTCCACTATACCTCTCATACCTTCAAGTTCAACTTCCTTCAATATACCTCTACCATTCAAAAATTTACTTAGTGACAGGGAGATAGATACTTTCTCAATCGTGAGATCATACTGTGTATAGTTTCCATCATCCTCATACTCGTCTTCTTCTGGTGTGGCCATGTCTTTAGGATCGCCATATGCAGCCCGCGCAATGGCATCAGCTTGGGAACCTTTCTCAAAGCCTGCTTTGGAACGGTTCTTCTTTTTCGGTCTTTTTGAGACAAAGCACTTGTTAAATGTGAGTTTACCATCACCCCAAGCTGGAACAATAGCACTTTCGAATACCACGGTTAACCCAGAGTTTCTGGTGATGAAGTTACCGATAGTCTTTGCGACAAAGTCTTGAGCAAAGACGGTATTGAAAAGGTATATTAGCAACGAGGCAAACGTAGTGGTTCCAAGGACAATGAGTAAAATATTGCCCACAACAATCCACGAAAAGAATGCACTGAAGTCATCAACGTTGAATGGCCGCATAGACCTCTTCAGGATCCACTTGGCACGGACTCTCATGCGTTGACTAAACGAGTTGGCCCTAGCAAGCCACTCCTCCTTGGTTCGAGGAACGCGGGGTTCTGAAGTCGGTGGGTCCGTGAGTGATTTGGGAGGTGGTTTTGGATCTGAAGGTTTTGTATAGAACTTAGCTCCCGCTAGTAGTTGATGTGCCTGGAACTTTGGATGTAGCAATGTCGCTCGATGAGGTCGTAGAAGAGACGCTGATATGGAAGGCCGAAGCGTGCTCATTGGCCGTGATAGAAACTGTCGCTGTAAAAGCCATCTCCCCGCAAGTGGTGTGCTCCTCAGCATACTGTAAGGCTTCATTAACAATGTATATGTTCTGAAGTTGAGCACTGAAAGATAGCAGAACCCCGTATACTTTACAAGAATTAAGTCGGGTGCGTTCGTTTGTATGGCAAAATGACTATACACCCGGGTCATAATGGCAGACTCCAATTAGTAGTACTTGTACGACAAGGTGATTAGCACGCATTACAAACACGCTAACTACTGTCTATGATATTTCACGAGCATCCACTTTTACTGAAAGTCGTTCATCTGGAAGGAAGACCTGCCCCTCTTCAGCGACACCCATACTCAAATTTCTTTGAAGCCTCTGACGATCAGCGCCTTCTCTAAAGAGTCCCAGAAGGCATTCAGAACGACTGCATCTTTGAAACGCTTGTACTTGTCCATTGAGATTCTCTCCACGTTCCAGTCCTTTACTTGTGCTGGAATAGGATCCTTTTCGAAATGGAAAAAGTAGCCCTTGACTTTCTGGAACAGCTCAGTCGGGTTGGACCATCTATAGTTCTTGAACTGCCATGTTTGACCTGTAGTGAAAACAGAGACAGTGCGGTCCCAGTGCTCTTCTTTGCTGAACTTATCCGTGTTGTCAACAACCATGAACGTTACTTTACCAATTCTTGGGAAAACATGCGTGATGTTGATAAGATCTGCTGAGTTGAGCATATCACGCTCCAATGGATCCGTAGTATTTGGGTCAATGTATTTGCCCTGCTCAAAGAAGGCCTTGGCATTAGTCATTGTGATGAGGGCCGATGCAGATGGAGAAATCAAGATGATAGGCAAAGCAGGTCTCTTTGTCTTTTTACCCAGAGGGGCCGATGACGCATTGGCGGAAGCACCTCTTTTACTTCCATTCTTCGCCTCTTGCAAGAGCATCAGTTTGCACATCTCAGCAGCACTGGAGAAATCCACACCTTTGGAACCACGTAGCGACGTATTGTGGTCGGCGATATTACGCTCTTTGGAGACGACTGATTCGAGCAGCGGGTCGATTTCCTTTACCTGATCGGCATCGTTCATTGACACATCCCCATCACCTGAAGTCTTCGATGCCTCTTGTGTGTTAGAGGCAAATTCGAATTCACTCTTAGTACCGTCAAGCCATTGAACAACATCTGTCTTGTGAAGCACACCCAGCGGCTCCACTTTGTTCTCCTCAGCCGCCTCAACGTATTCTGAACGAGCAAGGTCTCTCTTCAACCACGCGAAGTAGATCACTTTAAGTGTGATAGGCGAGTTTTCAACGTGATATATCGTGGCCTCATCCAGCGTGAACTTCTTGTCTTGCTTTGTGAGATGGATTGAGCTGGCGTTGGTGAAGTTTTCAGTGACAGCACCGGAGACGTCCAGAAGCTCAACAGATCCCTGACGCGAGATCTCCTTTTTCAATTGCGTGAGTGAGTCTGACATTTCGGTATAGAGGATCTTCAACAGACTCAAATTCAACGAGCTCGTTGTGGTGCTTGCGATGGCTGTTTGGTTGTTTGTAGGCTCCCGTCATTGAATATTCGCCGAACCCTCCGTAGCCTTTGTTCGGTGTACGGGTGTTTATGCTCACCATCAAGATCGACTCTCTCAGCGACAAGACTTAACTACATCGGAACTGTGTTCTTTTGATCTTCTCTTACTGATATATCTGTACTGCTGAAAGAAATGTCGCTTAGGTTCTATTCACGGCCTCTGTTGCAGTCTGTGCGCACATGCTCTTCCAAGGCTGCTGCAGCACCTCTCGAGTCAACAGCTGTGACCAACCTGTCCATCGCTACGAGGCAACAGCTTTACATGATCGACCCTGTAACTCCTGGATCAGTGTTCTTCTTACCACATGGAACTCGAATTTTTAACAAGCTGATTTCGTTCATGAAGGCCCGCCAGCGTAAGTTCGGGTTCGAAGAGGTTATCACACCGCTCATCTATAGAAAGACACTATGGGAGAAGTCCGGCCACTGGGAGAACTACCACGAGGATATGTTCAGAGTGGAGGGAAGTGACATTGAAAAGGAGGAGTACGGCCTGAAACCTATGAATTGTCCTGGACACTGTGTCATATTTGGAAGATTTGACAGATCTTACCAGGAGTTACCGCTTAGACTTTCAGACTTCTCCTCATTGCACAGAAACGAGTCTAGTGGGTCTCTTTCAGGGCTTACCAGAGTGAGAAGATTCCACTAGGACGATGGCCACATTTTCTGCACACAGGAGCAGATCCGTGAGGAGATCCAGAAGTCGTTACAGATGGTGGATGAAGTCTACAAGATTTTCAACATTCCACAGTACAAGCTTCTGCTCTCAACACGTCCAGATGAGTACATCGGAGAGTTGGCAGAGTGGGACGCTGCAGAGCAGTCATTGAAGGAGGTACTGGAATCAACGGGCAAACCGTGGGTCATCAATGAGGGCGACGGTGCGTTCTATGGACCTAAGATCGATGTTATTTTGTCTGATCACACTGGCAAGGAACATCAGGCTGCAACTATTCAGCTCGATTTCCAATTACCACACCGCTTTGAGCTTTAGTACAAGACTAATGAGAATGGTGTATCCAAGCAACCAATTATGATCCACAGAGCCGTTTTTGGATCACTGGAGAGATTTTTGGCTATTTTGATCGACCATTACAATGGCAAGTGGCCATTCTGGCTATCACCCCGTCAGGTGCTCGTGGTCCCAGTGAGTGACAGACACGTAGAGTATGCTCAAACAGTATCACAGAAGCTTAATGGTGAGGATGATCAGGGTTCCGCCACTAGACTATCGCATCAGAGTTTCCACATCGATATTGATAGCCGTAAGGAAACAGTTGGAAACAGAATCAAAGAGGGCGTGAAGAAGGGATACACCTACATCGCTATGATTGGCGACAAGGAGATGGAGAATGGTACTGTTGCGATCAGACCAGCATCGGAAAGGAAGCCAGTGGAGATGAAGCCAGAAGATGCTAGACAATTGTTCATTGACTTGGAGAATGAGTACAAATGAGTACATATCTCCACAACTACCACCTGTACATATATAAGAGAAAACGAGCTCATGACCTCTTCAAAAAGCTTTTGGCTGTAGACAACGTGCTACTTTCTATGGTTGGAATTGTGTTTGTGGAAACATTGATGCTCAAGAGCGGTTTTTGATCCTCGAATCCTCTCCATAGTTCACTCGGAAGGAACGACCCGTGCTTCTCCACAAATCTTGCCATGTTTGCATCATCTTCGGCCTGTAACGACTGAAGTTGCACCTGTGCCTTATCTATGACCTTTTGCATGCTCTGCTGTGTAGATCTTCTCTTTTCGAGCTCCAAAACCAAAGAGTAGTACGATTTGATAAAACGCTGGTAATGCGATATTAGCTCACCCGCCTCGTAACAGTGTTCATTCAGTTGGTGAGAAGCAGACTCAAAGGCTACAACGAGCCGCTCAGCCCTCCTCACAAGTGGGCTCAAGATCTCTGTACCGTAACTTTTGAGTTCATGCGACAGCCCCCTTAAGTCTGCGTATAGCTTCTCCTGCTCTGTTAGGTGTTCTTCAATCTTTTGGCACCGTTGCTGTATGTCACCAAGAGCCTCTTCGAGATCTGTTAATACTTCTGGGACTTCATCTACATCTCTTTGTAACACGTCGAATAACTCTTGCCTCTCTTCAGCAGTGATGCCTGAGGTTTTGCCTTCAGCGACATCGACACCTCTACGGCACTGATCATAATGTGCTGTGATGGAATCCAACAGGGTGGCGACTTCCTCTTCAAGCTCCCGAATCTCATCCAGTGCACCAGGCACCAGTGAACCATCATTATTGCTTGCTTTGACCACCAGTGTTTCCATTGTGTTGAGTCGTTCCGTGTACATATGAGACGTCTATGACATCCGCTATTCTTGGCCTGTGAGCTCCACTTCCAACGCAGCGTACGCCTCCTCCAGCCGTGATCTGGACTGTTCCAATAACTATAGGATTTCATCAGAGACAAAATCGTATAACGTCACAGCCCGCTGTTGACCTCTTCCCTCACGATGCCCAACTCGTAATGCCGGATCAACCGTGATGTCCTGAAGCATGAGGAACATGGACTGCACTTCCTCCACGGACTTCTTCACTGCGCCGGACAGAACCTGAAAACTATACTTCCTGTCCTTCAGAATTGTAGACACAGACCCAACAATGGTGGTGTGAACGTGTAGTTGTCCATGTACTGCATCAACCAAGAACACACACCGGTCTAGTTGGTCGTTCCCGCGGGAGAGAGCGTGGCGGGTCTGTAGCAGTAGCTCATTGGCTCTCACGCCCGCTCGTTCGGCTATGTGTAACTTCTCAGTGGCATCTGTGAGCCACCGCCGTGACTGTTGTGCGATTGACATTGTTTGAATAATGCGTGTGAGTGGAGTTATCAATATGGATAGACAGATGTGAGATGTTAGTGTGTGGAGCTGTGATAAGCGGGCAGGTCAAAAATATATACAGCCGGAGCGCCTACGAAAAGTTCAACTATCATCTCCATCAGGACAAACAAGCCCGGCTTCATCTACAAGGCGAACGTATATCATAATAGAACGTATCAAATGGAGGAGGGAGAAACAAGGAAACGAAAGATCAATGTTTTTGACTTCTTGAGAGGCGACACAGAGACGTTGCCCACATCAATAGTGGAGCACTCTACTTCAAGAGATGAAGAGCACGAAGAACACGACGCCAACAGCCCCAACAAAAGGACGCGGCGGTTGGACCATGGCCCCACATAGTCCCACTCAGATGAAGAACGACCACTGATGCTCAAACACCTTGGATTCACGATGGCCGAACCGGTCAACTTCAGCAAGGCAACCGGAGGATCATCTTATGAACCCGATGAGGTGATGGTCTCTCCAGATGCTACAGATTCACAACACTCAGCTTCCGCAGATACAGCTCCCAAGCTTACATACAGCGAAGCGGAAAGCATACAAAATACAAATACCACAAGATCAGGATTCAATCTCTTTAAAGGGAAGAAGTATGGTCTTGGTGCGACGATACTTGAGAAGATGGGATGGATTGCTGGTAAAGGTCTTGGTGCTAACCTACAAGGTATCACTGAACCAATTGAACAAGGAGTACATCGCCAAGGTGTTGGAATTGGTGCAACGCTAGAGAAGGAGAAAATCAAGGAGAAGAAAAGACGTATGGGCCAAGTTGATGTGGAAGACCTGAGTAATCCAGAGAGTTCGGACGACGAGGAGTACTACAAGGATACACCCAAAAAGAGTCTCTACCAGCTCATTTCAGAAATTGAAAGCCTTGGAGTAATCACAGTACCGAAGAGAATCAAGGACCTCTCTGACAAGTTCTCGCAAAATTCAAGAAAGACCTTTATTGAATTGCGGAAGGAAGGTGGGAATGAGGAGCTGGAGGAGATTACCGCTAAAATGGATAAGCTGAACACTGAGATTTCCAGTGTCGTTGCATCAATGAAAATGGCACAGTTTGAGAAGACACAGCTAATAGAAAGACAAGCTAGAAACCAGACCAGGTTCCAGGCATATAACTTACTTCAAGAACGTCTTCTCAGCATCAACAACACGCTGAAACAGGAAACAGGAACTGCTATAGACGCACTCAAGATGTTGAGACAGGAACTTGAGAAACACCGCGAGTTCTTCTCTGCCATGGGACCCCAGATACCCGATTACAACATCATTAAGGTTCTTGTACTGACATTAAGGCCTATCATCACTACCACTTTTGACATCTGGAACCCTTTTGACATATCTAGCACGGAACTTGTTGATGAACTCATGCACACCAGTGAAAGTTTACCACCACTTACAGAGCCTCAGGGTGAGCTGAATTATTTCCAGTCTCTTCTGCACTCATTATGGTTACCGAAAATGACCCAAACATTTGAGGAGTGGTCAGTGTCTCGTCCCAACCTAATAATCACACTCCTTTTGGACTGGGAGTTGGTACTGAATAAAGTAACCATTTAGACCTTCATCCAGAAACAGATATCACCAAAAATTATTAGAGAGATTCAGGAATGGGACGTTCTTGCACCAGCAGACGATGGTCCATACGTTTGGATTTTTGAGTGGATACCATTTTTGGATGATTTTGAAGTTGTGAAGTCTGAACTCTCTACGAAACTCACAAGCCTACTATCCGAGTGGAAACCATCCATGGGCCACGTACATGGAATTCAGAGTTTCAAGGAGATATTGGGCAAGTCTGCGTTTGATGATAGACTAAAGAAATACCTTACACCAAGGCTCATACAACTTATGATGGATTCACCTTTCACTTTCAATGGCGAGACTGAGAATTGGGTGGAGCAGGTCGTGCCGTGGTTTGCATATCTGGAGGATGATGTAGTAGTCAAGTTGGTGCAGACATGTATATGGAATAACTGGCTTCGTGGTTTGTATCATGCGCTGTCGAGGTGCATCAAGACCAAAAGTGGATTCACCAAAGTTGCAAAGTCATTCGAATTGTGGGTACCAAAGCTCCAAGGCGTCCCATCAGCATCTGATACGAATGAGCTGAACGAGGTCATTCTAAGTGGACTAGACATGATCAACAAGTTCATCGAAACCGGCAGACTTTCCCCTGTGCACACATCTATGACCACAGCAGAAGCAGAAAAGAAGATATTGACATCCCTTAGCACAACAACGCAGACTCCAGAACATGATGTCAAAACTCATGGAATTCCGACTCAAAAGTTACACATTTCATTTAGAGAAGTTGTCGAAGACTATTGTACCTCCAACAACCTGTTCCTCTCATCAAACAAGGCTGATCTTAGTTCGGGTAAGTCGATATTTAAAATCTCAAGGAGTGCATCAGGGAAAGGGGGCGTTTCAGGATTCATCGAAGAGGATGTGCTGTTCCTTTGCGATGAGAATGGTGACTTCAAACCAATCTCACTTGATAGTTTAAAGAAGTACATTGAGTGAGATAGCGCCATGCTTGACAAATCTATTTCACAGTGACATATCTATATACAGGTTAATGATAAATAAACTGAGGGGTTGGTGCATTGTATTTGATGCAGTGTAATTCAAGCAGTGGTGTCTGGCTTGGTCTCGACAACAGGCACAGCCTCTTCCTTAGCAATCTCAGTTACTGGAGCACCTGGAGCCGGGGCATCGAAAACTTCAGCGTCGACAACCTCGGCCTTGACAGGCTCAGCGGTTTCAGCAGCAGGAGCCTCCTTCTTGACCTCAAAGTCTTCGGTTGGTTCGTCGTCACCTCTAATCTCCTCAGAGTACACCTCTGGGTAGCGTCTGAAACAGTTTTGCATGTTCTTGAACTTCTCGATGCAGTCAAAGCCCTTTGGCTCTGCCTCGGAGTAGACAAAACACGAGAACGCCTCTTTGAACTCCTCACCACATGGACCGTGAGCCATACCCCCGAGACATGGACAATCCCAGTTGATCTCACCAGTCTCTGGGTTGTAAGCAGCAGCTTGCTGAGGCTCCTCTCCTTGACTGTCACCTTCAGGCTTGGCCTCGGTGTTAGGCTCAACCTTCGTCTCCGCAGACTTGACAGGCTCATCCTTCTTCTCGGTCGTTGTTTCAGCGGCTGCGAACTGCTTTGACTCAAGCTGGAGAGGCTGAGTGAAGTAGTAAGTTGCCACACCGGCAGCCATAAGAGAGGTTGGCAGAAGCCATCTGGTGGCGGAAGAGTAGTGGGTTGCTCTGGAAGCTGTGGAGAGAGTTCTGCGTGCGCCGAAGCGGGATGTTGAGATAGCACGGGAAAGTAGTGTTCTCTGCATCTTGACTGATGGAATAAACTGTGAGTGGGCTGGTCTGTACTATAGGTAGATTGCCACTAAAGCTCTTCCCCAGTCCGATGCTAGAGACCAGAGATGACAAATATTTGTCTCGATCGGACGCCAGCTCGGGGACAGATGCCAGGGCTGCGTGACCAAGATAAAACACGAGTTCGCGAAAATTTCAGAAAATCCGCCACTTGCGCCGCCGCAACCACAACAAACGGGAATTGGAAACGTCACGGCTCCTTTCTTATCGTCAACGCCATCGAGCCTTGTGGCAAGTCAACATAACCATTCAAGTACGGTATCTTTATTAAGAATGAAAATCTACTACATTGGTGTACTGAAGAACACGGAGGGAGCTAAGGCAGTTGAGCTTGCATCTGCTAAGGACCTTTCGGACTTTTCATTCTTTGAACGTAACTCTGTTGCGCAATTCATGTCCTTCTTCTCAGAGACCATTGCTGGCAGAACCACCGCAGGAGCCAGACAGTCCGTGGAGGAGGGAAACTACGTTGGTCACGCATTTGCTCGCTCTGAGGGAGTTGCTGGAATCCTCATCACAGACAAGGACTACCCAGTGAGACCCGCCTACACACTCCTCAACAAGGTTCTCGATGAGTACGTTTCCACTCATCCCCCAGTTCAGTGGAAGAACGCTACTGAAACAAGCGCAGCGTTGGCCATGCCAGAATTGGAAAGCTACATCAAGAAGTATCAGGATCCAACACAGGCCGACTCCATCATGCGTGTTCAACAGGAATTAGATGAGACAAAGGTTGTCTTGCACAAGACCATCGAGTCTGTGCTGGAAAGAGGAGAGAAGTTGGATTCTTTAGTGGACAAATCGGAAGCTCTCTCATCATCTTCCAAAATGTTCTATAAACAGGCCAAGAAGACGAACTCTTGCTGTGTTCTCATGTGAAACGCATTCCCTCTTGCCTTAGTACAGGTTCAGGGGCCATCCCGATAAGGTAGGGAATGTCCATATGTCACGCCAAACCTAATACAGATCATTACCTGTTTGCCTGATACCTTATACAGGACTATAACCATCGACACAGTAACAACCCAGATCTGGATTTACACGTTTTAGAGTCCTTAATAATATGTTATCGGCTGAACGAGTACAAGGCAGATTTGCCTTGGGAGTACATGCCGCAAGCATCAATGGACTTGTGCGTTTTTGGCCTACACCTTGGGGATGGATATCACAGGCACAGCGCAAACGAAGCCCTTCTTCACCACATCTTTGAGTAATGTACCAGCAGTAAGCTAGTGATTTATACTAGTTCTGTAGCACCCGTCAGAAGTTATCATGTTTGAAGATAGGCTCCTTCCCGGATAGGCTCCCTCCCGTATAGCCACTCGTGGGGACTGTGGTGCGTTGTTATTTACCACTAAATTTCGCGAGGTATAAAAAAAAACAAAAAACAAAAAAAAAGACGACCTCGGTGAGGGTCGAACTCACGATCTCGCGATTAACAGTCGCGCGCCTTAACCAACTTGGCCACGAAGTCTTCTATGTTTGAAGCGGTTCGGCATTTGCAACCGTTTTTGACTGCGTCGATGCTTTTGCTAGAAAAAAATATGTTGAATACTATGGTACGTATTAAACAGTATCGAGATGAATGAGAAAATATCCAATCAATGCCACCATACCCATTACACCACTTTTGGGACCGAAGTCACCAAAGGCCATTGCCACAGAACCCCGCCGCTTGTGGTTTATCCCCTGCATAGGGCAAAATGGGTAGGTCATTTTGATGTCTGAAACCAAGATGGAGGACGAGTATGGATGGAGTTGACAGGATACCGTATGAAATGACGTGAAGAGAGAGGAGATGCTAAATAATAGCACAATACGAGGTGGTCAAAATGTGCTTTATCACAGCCAACACGACAGTATTTAACTATGCACACCTATAATACAGGCTATAAAAAAAAAAAAAAACAATACGACCTCGGTGAGGGTCGAACTCACGATCTCGCGATTAACAGTCGCGCGCCTTAACCAACTTGGCCACGAAGTCTTGTTGAAATTTTGGTTTTTTGTCCATGGCCTGATTCAGTCAAGCTAAGAAATTGATGCGTGCCCTAACCGAGAATTTTGATTACTGATGGAGTAACATGACACTGATCCATGTTCGAACCAATAAACATCAGCTCCCATGGAGGCTAAATTTCCCGTGACTTGAAGTAACAAGTATCAATTCTTTAAAGGTTGTACTGAAAAACCAACACTTGATCGAAAACTCGAAAGCAATGCCCTACGACCAGCTTGTCTCAGAGTCAGAGTCTAGCAGTGGGGCGGCATCCCCAGTGTAGTCTACATCTCGCTCACCTTCGCATTCTCCTCTGTCTGGGGAATTCCCTGTGCCCGGTGTTGCTGTTAGTGTTGATGGTAAGTCACAGCTCATGCTTCCCAGATCAACGAGTGATGATGTGAGCACACAAAACATCCAAAACCAAGAGCTTCCCCAGACAAAAGTCACCATGTCGGCCTCCATCATGCTCAAGAAGCTCCCACTTGCATCATCTCGTATCATCACCAAAACCTCAGAGCTGCGACAAGAAAAGATCACAATACGATGTTAGGCTATAGGGTCTGCTCCAGAACTGACTCCCAACGTGTTCAAGATATCATATGACTAGCCATTTGCCACACTAATACAGTTCTTGATGAAGAAGCTGAGGAAACGATTACCAAACAAGAGCGGAACACTGTACTGTTATGTTAACAACTCATTTGCGCCTAGCCCAGATGAGATTATTGGACATCTACATGAACATTTCGCAGCGAATGGTGAACTAGTTGTAAGTTACTGCACCGTTGTTGCATTCGGTTGATTAATAAAAGTACGCAGTCACAGATCCTTGAGCACATTTCATCTCCATTATCTCCCAGTGAAGTCTTACTATACCACTCATGAAGTGATTTGTTGAGGTTCTTTTTCCTTCAACGCCAACTCCTCCTTCGCTTTCCTTTCCATACTCCACTTCAAGCCATACTTCATTGGTATAAGCAACAAGACAGTTGAGAAAATACCTAGTCCAGCCATCAGTGTGAACGTACCACCAACTGTCATTGCCTTATTCATGCTTGTCAAAACAGCCACGAAAAGAGCACCAGTAAGGCATCTTGTCAAGTTCACCGAGGAAGAAGCTGCTGACGACTTGGCTGGGTAAAGATCAATCAGCAGTGTCATATTTATACCGATCATTGCAATACATCCCATACAAACAAAGAACTGGCTCACTAGAACAGTAGCGATATGTACTCTTTTGGAGAGACACCATCCGAACATGATTGTGAAACCATCAGTGACGAATGTGTATGGGAAAACAACCAAAACTCGGGCCTGAACGATGTTAAAGGGTGTTGATGCATCAATATCGCCTGATTTTCTCTTACTTTCATACACGGCAAAACGACGTCTGTACACCCAGTCTAAAATACGACCACTGAGGATCGACCCAAAAAGGCCACCAATACCACCAGGAAGGTAGCACAAACCGATCGTCATGACCTCGTAATTGTACTTTGTTGACAGCTCGTTAGTTAAAGATGTAAGCAGCATGGTCCAGATACCGAAGTGGATAGCTCCGTTAAGCAAACACACAGCAATTTCAGGGAGAATGAGAATCTTGAAAGGAGCAAGAAAGTCCGGTTTCTTGACCGGTTCCAGTGTTGACAGATCTGGGGTATCCATGTGCCATCTTTTGCGGATGAATGGAAGAGTGATCAGAGGCGCTTTGTTCATTAATCTCTTGGGTGTAATGGAACCATTGCCAACAATTGATCTCTTAGTCTCAGGTAACAGTACTGATATCACGCACAGCGTAGCCCCGCTCCCAATTGCCAGGAACCAAAAGATGGCTCTCCAGTCGAATCCAGCAATGAGTCCTGCTCCAACAAGAGCACCAAACGCCTAGCCCATGAGTGTAAGGCCAGATTGGATTCCAATGAACCCACCACGCTCGTGTCTCTGCGTGTAGTCGCCAACCATACCTGAACAGACTGCCACAGTGGAGGCGATACCGCTTGCCTGTACGATACGGAACACCAGCAACAGAGCATAGCTATTAGAAACTGCGATGACAATGGATGCCACAATAAATATCACAAGGCATAAAATCAGAACAGGTCTCCTACCGTAAGCGTCTGCAAGGCCTCCAAAGACCGTTGGTGAGATTCCTTGAAATGCGAGGTATACAACGACGGTGACGTTGACGAGTTCCTCTGAGATGTTGAACTTCGCCTTTAGCACTTGCAGTGCAGGATAGTATATTGGTGCACCGAAAGAGGACCAAACTGAGACTGAAGCTGATAGGATCACTAGCAAGTACTTCTCCGCGTGGCTGAGGACCGTGAATGGCGGCGGTATTGAGTCTGACATGTCAGATGAGTCAGGTAGGTGTTCACCATTGGGCAGCTTAATTGACGTAATTGTATTTGCTTCTGAGTTCTTTTTGGGTGAGTCTGTCATAGTTCGTGTGATTGATGAGCAACTTAAGCGTCGGTTGATAAACCTCAGAATTGGATGAATGAGAGCTTCATTAAAGATGTTTAAAGTTGAAGATGAGGATGCTTTCCTTTTTTTTTTTATACGTCATGTCGGCAATCGGCAACAGACACCCGAGCTCCGCTACAAAAAAGCCAAGCGGAACATCACTTGACACATACGGATGACAGTACGCTCGAAACCTACAATAAAGTGGACTGATACACATACGAACTTCGCTGCGGATCTATACTGCTTTATATTTCTCTTCTGGTAGCTCTCTTTTCCCTGGCCTCTCTCCACTGCTCGGCGTATTTCACCGGAGCCAACAGGGAGATGGCAAACAGTACGCCGACACCGGCCAGCATAGACATGGTTCCGCCGACCGTCATTGCATTAGTCATATACGTCAAGGTACCAACTAGCAACGCTGCAGTTAGACATCTCGTCAGGTTGACGCAAGAAACAGCTGCAGAGGACTGCGAAGGGTAAAGGTCAATCATCAGCGTCATGTTGGCACTCACCACTGAGAGACACCCAAGGGAGACGAAAAAAATACTGACGCATACAGTGGCGATGTGGACGTGCTTGTACAAGCACCAACCATACATTACAGCAAATCCATCACCCATGAACACGAATGGGAACACCACAATTGCTCGACACTTGACGATGTTGAATACGGCATTCTTCGGCAGTGTCCCGTCCTTGATCTGTGCCATGAACTTCGTGTGGTAGTAGCGATACACCTTGTCCAAAACTCGTCCAACGATAATGGCCCCTGACAAACCACCAATCCCGGCAGGAATATACACCAGCCCCACAGTCATCACGCTGTAACTGTAGATCTTTTGTAGTTGGGTAGTCAAACACGTTAGTGATACCACCCAGATCGAGAAATGGACCGCTCCGTTCATGAGGCAAATGAACACTTCAGGGATAACAAGCATCTTGAAAGGCGCAAGCAGGTCTTTGGGAGTTGGTGGATCCAATGTTCCTAGATCGGGATCATCCAACTTCCACTTTTTGCGGTATCGAGGAAGTAGTAACAATGGAGAAATGTTGATGATGCTTTGTGGTTTCACAGATCCATTGCCCACAAAAGTCCTCTTGGTCTCCGGCAACAGCAAGAGGTTCATGATGAATGAGACACCACCCCCAATCACCAAGAACCAGAAAATAGCCCTCCAGCCGAACCCAGCTACCAATGCTGCGCCAATCAAAGAACCGAACGCCTGCCCCAGTAAAGAGAACCCTGACTAGATACCGATATAACTCCCACGTTCGTGCCTCTGGGTGAAATCTCCAACAATACCAGTACAAACTGATACTGTTGGGCTAATACCTGCTGACTGAATGCACCTCAACACCAAGAGCGCATCGTAACTGTCGATCACTGCGATTCCGATGGAAGCACAAACGAAGACACACAACGAGGCGAGTACAACAGGACGTCGCCCATACACGTCAGCTAACACTGAGACGAATGTCGGAGCGATCCCTTGGCTGAGAAAGTAAACGACAACTGAAATATTCACCATCTCTTCACTGACGTTGAACTTGTCTTCAATGATGTTCAGAGCTGGATAGTAGATAGGGGAGCCAATGGTGGACCATGCGCTTACTGTGGAAGCCAGAAAGACGAGTATAAACTTTTCAGATCGTGAAAATACTGAATAAGGATCTTCCTAGTGAATGGACTCTGCACAGTCAGCCTTGTCTTGTGGAGCAGAATGATGCGGTCCAATCTCTGACACATGTCCCCTAACGGGCGATGGCGGCGTTGCCTCATTGGTCAAATTTGCTAGGTCCTGCTGTGTCGTTGACCGCGATGCTCCGAGTGCTGCTGTTGAGGACATTATGATGAGATATCACCCATGCATAACACGAATCCTCAATAAGGGCAACGATTGCAATTTTTCAGCTGCTATTACATGGCCTTCAGCTTATCTGCAAAGCCAAGGCCGGAAATTTGAGCAACGGGGTCGGCACGAGGCTGACATTTTGGCCGATGGCATCGCTTACATAATCAATTGATCTATATTCTGTCACTGTGTAGACGGGTCAATTGTCAAAGGTAAACATAGAGAGGTGGAGAGGCGACCATGGGAACCACGTTTCACAACGTTTTGCTAAAGTTCAAGCATTGAAAATGACCAGCGATCCTGTGGTAGTGCTCACACAGCAGCTCTCACCAGACAGGATTGTCCTACTGGCGCTCATTGCGGCTTATAGTTCTGGAATTCTCCCGAAGAGAACACATAGGCCACTGCTCTCTACAGTTGTTGGGTACATTGAGGGACCCTCTGTCGGTGCCAATGATCCAAACTTAGTGGTGTCGGTACCCACACTTGAAGAGATTCTGAGAAGACTCCGAAATGCTTGCATCCGGGCTGATTCGAAGGATGGTGAACAGTACGCAGATGACATCAGACTCAGAATACTACACGCCCTATGGTCAATTCAGTCATTGGATTCCTTGCATAACTTCATTAGCAGGTCCGAAGCGCTACTGGTGAACAATTTGGATGAAGGCCGGAAGCTGATTGATGCAAGCTCTCAAAGTACTATACCAGTCCATCTACTGACCAGAGGCAGCTTCCTTGGGAGGTTTGTGGAGAATTGTTTGTCCGCTTTCAAGTCTATGGAGTTCGACAAGGCAGATCTCCTATGGCATTCGTTTGTCAAATTCCGTGAGCCATCATAGCAAGTTTGGAGGGATATTAGTGGTGCAACAGTTGATTCAGTTGATATTCTAGGTGCTACTATAGACGACGATGATCCGAGTTTATTGAAGTCTTTGTTAGGGAAGCTGAATCCAATCATCGATGACACAATCACAATCAAGCCGGACACGACCATCATTTCCTAGGATGACTTGGTGAAACTAGTCCATTACTAGGTCCATATCCTTGAGACATATGGCACACCGACTCACCCTGATCTGAATCATATCCTCGCAAACATGGCACAATCAGAAAAGGGGAAAATTCCGTCGACTCACTACATAAAGTACCTCGAGTGTCTACGCAGTGCGGATTTTGAGGGCGCTTTTAACTCCCTCCACAGATACTTTGACTACATGATGAGCAACAAACATAGTGCATTTTACCAGTATGCTCTTCTTTCGCTTGCATCATTGTATGCTCAATTCAATTGTGAAGGCGAAGCAATCAGAGCCATCGACGAGTCCATAGCCGTGGCCAGAGAGAACAAGGACATGACATGCCTCAATTTTCTTCTGAACTGGGTCTACAACTTTCTCAAGGACCGACCACATTTAGTGAGCAGCTTTAACGTTTCCAGTGACCAGTTGTTACAATTCCTGAAATCGAAAACCCTAGACACGATTGGCCTTCATGCAACGGCATACTTGGCCGATGCCACTCAATTGGTACTGGAAGGTGGATCTCTTGCAAGCATATTCGAGTCAACCACCAAGGCGCTATACATCTCGCTGGGTAGTACCAGCAACCCACTCGCTTTCATCAACTACTGTGCTCTGGCATCCCCTCTGTGGTTGCGAACTGGTCATTTCACGTTGGGTCAAACATACACCGACATTGCTCTCGAGCAAGTCTCATCCGTTGTGCAGAGGGTTGATCTAACGATACGTAAAGCCAATATGGAGTTCATGGCAGGCAATACTGGAGCAGCCTTGAGTTTGCTTGATGATCAGAAGGCACAGGTTTCATCAGATATCCCACTCACGAAGGCTATTATAGGAAGCACACTGATAATTCTGGCTAAACAAAACATTCGTTTGTTGAAGCTCAAGAAGGCAGAGGAGTATCTAACCCAGCTCCAAGATCAAGAGCACATGAACGTTGACCTTCAATCTGAGACACACTATCTTGCAATCGAGCTCCAATGCAAGCTTGGAAACTTCACCACAGCGTACCAGCTTGCTACACAAAGATCACAAGAGTTCGTCCATTCCACGACTAATAAATATTGGCTTATTATGTTTTCCATTTTAAGGGCCAGTATCATCATGCAAAGCTCATCGCCTGCTCGTGCATTGTCCATGTCCACGCAATGCCTCACCATGGCTGCTAACTCAGGGTTCACCATAGTCACACTGCATGCCGTTATTCAACTGCACGATGTGCTTTTGAGGCTAAGACAGCTTAGGGATGCTTATTGCCTACTTTCTGAAGCTCTTGCACTATTCGAGGAGGCGGGTGATCTCTATCTGAAGTCACAAGCATACCAACGTCTGGCCCAAGTTTTACTTGAGTTATCAACTAAAGAACAAGCACAGCCAGATGACGAAGACCCAAACCGAGCTAGAATACTACAATGTCTTGACAACGCACTGGAAGGCTTCAAAAAGATGTCGTGCTTACAGAATATTAAGGAAACCTTGGGGATCCAACTCAAGTTTGGCGAATTCTATAAGCAGGAGAAGATGGTAATGCACGCGAAGGCTTCACTCACCACTATCAACGACCAAGGCAGAGTGGTTGAGCATTCAAATATCTAATACATGAAAGAAGTATCAATAAACTACAGTAGAGTAACGGTATCATTACATAAGCAACTTTTGTACACTAAACAATCGAAATATGAAAACTCCAATCGCTTAAATGAAGGTCTCGTATGGCACTGGGGCCAAAGTCTGTGGAACGTTACCCTCAGTAGCGACAACTCTAGCACCTCTTGGCTTAGCTGGCTGTCTCTTCAACTGGACGGCCTCACCCTTAGCCTTAGCCTCGAGCTTCTTGGCAGCGTTGGACTTAACACGGTCCAAGAACTCCTGACGACACTTGGAGTGCTTAACGTGCTCAACTCTCAAGTTGACTCTCTTCTCGAGGTATCTGTGACCAACCATCTTGTTGATGATGACACCAACGGAGGTTCTGGTAACGTTGTAGACGATACCGGTCTTACCGTGGTAGTACTTGTGTGGCATACCCTTCTGGATGGAACCGTTGGCCTTGATGTCAACAATGTCACCAACCTTGTAGATCTTCAAGTAGGTAGAGAGTGGAATGGTACCTCTCTTCTTGAAGTCACGCTGGAAAGCGTAACGAGTACCAGATCTGTAACCACGACTGTAATATATGTGTTAGTATTCTGTTATCAATGTTCGATAGGGAGTTCAAAGCCAGTATGTTCGGTCATCTGAGTGGAGGTGTATAGCGGTGTGTGCTTGGGCGGATAGATGATCCTTCGGTTTGAAGTTGCAAAGACTTTTGACATGGTTTTTGCTATTTGCACAGTACCAGTTACACAGACCGCTCACCACTAACCCGTTGTGCAAACGGTGTCTTCGTTACTTGGTCTGCATTTGTGTGCCATTTCGTAAGTGTGGACACTGGTGGGTGCTTGTGGTGTTTGGCTTTTGCTTGTGCTCTCTGGTGGACAATAGCGAGGTCTCCGGTGTCCTTTCAGCTCGCTTGCTCTGATATCCTTGATGAACACATTGTGAACTCCCTTGTTGACGTATATATCACATACGATTTACCCATTTTAGCTGTGTGTGTTGGTGTACTATCTCTTCTACCTTGATCGTTGGTTGGAGTCCTTCACCAATTTTAATTTCAAGTTTTTCCTTGCGCGCACCCTCCACACCGCCAGGCCCGCTTTGAAAAATTTGTTTGTCTGGAAGCAGGGCGCGGATGCATCACGTGTGAACCCTAAAGCCTTCGCGCACACTTGTTATAGAGCTGCGCGAATGGTGATGTAAGGATGTTCAGGGCAACACAGCAGCCGGTTGCGCGAACTTTCGCACAGGTGGCCCCCGCACAGTCACGATCCTTAGGTAATAAGTAGGTGGTGTTCGGTTGTGTCACTTTTCTAAGGTATCAGGCCCGATAAGGAACATGGAAAGAGGAAGGGTGTGAGGCAGTGGCTACTGGGTGAGTTCAGTAACTCAGATTAGCTACAGTTACTCCAGTATTTGTCGGTTAAGTGACAGCGGAGTTGCTTTGTAGCACCATCAGCTGAACTACTTAGAGATATCGCATATAGGAACTATAGATGGCCGACCATGAGCGCACTGGAATGGCTGTTTACACTTCCCCAGGTCCCTGATGAGTAGCTGGCACTGGGACGGTGACAAGGTATCACCGAACATGATGGCAGATCGACACGCTTTGCTGTTGATGAGCTGAATGAGAATTTGGGGCATTGCTTGAGTAGCTAACCACCATTCAGATGGTAGTGTAGTGAGTTTGGTCTTGTTGTCGAGATCATGAAGGTACTGCACAATACACTCACCGACAAACTAGTTGTCGCCATCAACTTTGACATGCATGATCTCTGGCAAGTGAGTCAGAACTACCGTATCGTCTTCCTGGTATGCAAACCTGATCCCCCATTTCGATAGCTGGTCTTTGAACTGTGAAAATAGCGGCAGTGCGGACACACTTGGCTTCAGCAACAAGGGAATTCCCGATACAGGTATAGCTAGATCCTAGTTAGGGTCCTTAGCCTTCTGATAGAATGACCTGAACAATGCCTCGACTTGAATTCTCTCATCACATGCGTGCTGGTCGAATACATAGAGCATGCCACCAGCAGCGGCCCCAGATTTCACGAGAATGAACTTACTGTCGATCTATGATATCACAGTGCAATCGTGCAGCATGTCCCTCTGAACATTCACTTCTCTCAGGTCATCCAACTTCAGCAACCCTTCACCATGGACAGACGAGCATGCATGAATACGATCACTAGGGATAAGTCTTCTTCTCTTGATCAGGTTCTGGATGGTTTCATGATTTGCAATTCGAGTAGCCTTGGCATCACTTCCTGCAGAGGTGCTCTAAAGGCATGTGGTTGATAGAGAAATTGACACTGTACCATTGAGCTCTTTCTCACGCAAAGCTCCCAGCTTCCTTTTGGTCTTGATTGTGTGCTTAGGTGTAGCTTCGGCGATTGTCGATAGTAATTGCGTATTGGGCGACTAACCAGTTGGGGTCATCTTGGTTGGGCGACCATGTAGTTTGTGCATAAAGTTATCAATCTGGCAGGTGATTTGAGTCTTGATGGCATAATTCTCAGAAAGCTGATATCCAATTCTACCCGCTTCGGGCATCAGAACTTTGATAATGAAGATTGGGTATTGCTTCAAGGTGTTGCCTACAACGGAAACGGTATTGGTGCCTTTCTTCCTCCTCTTCGGTGAGCCAGAAATACTGGCAGTGTCAGAAACCTGTACAGTCTCAAGTTTACCAAACCCAGCAGTTTCAAAAGAATTGTTGATATAGCGTTGTAAGCCTGCATCATCTACCAGAAGCCCATTGAGGGAGACAAACTGAAAGCACTTGCTCATAGCTGGATCTGAGGATAGGTAACACGTTACTTTCACACCATTTAAGCAAGACTCGTTGTAGTAGTTGCTTGCGGTTTGGGAGGGTGAGAAGTCATATATCGTACTGAGGGCCATCCTCCACGACTCTTTCGTATCTGAGGGATCCTCGGCAGTCCTGATCATGTCCAACGCTGTGCCGTCCCCGCATATCCTGCGGGCAGTGATTTGCACCTTTGGGTTTGCAATGACACTTTCCATGACACATCGACGGAGTTGAGTGATGTACTTGTGTTCTGTGATCTTTCGAAGTTGCTCTAACCGAGCGGGGAAGTTCTGGAAGAGCTGCTAGACCTGTATCGATGTTCCGGATGACCCATTGATGCGTAGATTGGAAAGTTCACTAGCTTCATCTAGGACTCTCGTAGATACAACTTCCTGCCCGTTGTGTATGACCGTGTAAAACGTAGCACTGATGCTCTTCACTTTCGACACAACGGAACACCTGGACATTGCTGAGATAGAGGAGAGCGCAAGTCCTCGGTATCCTACAGTGCTACCATCTTTCGCCTTAGAGGTGTGTCCATGACGGCAACATAGCTTTAAGTCATCGGGATGGATACCACAGCCATCATCAGTCACTGTGATACTGAATGCCTTCAGGTCCACCTCAAAGTCCACCTTTGTAGCTCCGGCGTCGAGTGAGTTGCGAAGGGCCTCCTGGAGGGCATCGGTGAGTGTGGTGATCGTAGCGTGCGCTGTGATTGCTCTTGAGGAGGCACTATCAAGAGCCTTGATTCGACCACTGTTCTAGTTCATTCTGACATCTTCTTGTGCAAAACACAGCGAGCTCAGGTGAGTTTCTTTAGCATGCAGTGCGTTGTTGCTCAAATCATAGAGACGTAATAGTAGAGGAGAGATCGTTTGTTTACCTTTGTGTAGCGCGAAAAAATGATTTCGTCATGAAGAAGAGGATTAATGCTCGAGATACGCCACCGGCATCACTCATTGATTTGTGAATCAGCAGAATAATAATAGAGATATGTCACTCCCAGGATTGGTGAGCACAGATGTGCCGGTATGTATAGCTGGAATTTAAACTCAACGGCTTTCCAAAGCGCAGCGCTAACTAGTGAGTGGAGTAGGTGCCCGAGACAGGCAATGAGACAGGTCAAGTTGTGGAGATTGAGGCTCGCTCAGAATGGAGAATTGAGGTCGGATTTGATGAAAAGGTCACAATAAAGGTATGTTTATCAGCTACTCGAAACTTGCATGCCCGATTGCATGCCCGTTTTTACAATGGTTTACTAACAATAACTGAAGGTATTGGATGGAGTCGCTGAGATCTTTGGAACGGAGCTGGCAAACGAGAAAGAGTACACATTCACAGGACAGAAGTTTGCCGTATACTCACATGAGGGAGCTAAAATCAGCTATACAGGCCAACCTGCGTCAGAGTATACATCGGAGGAGACTAAAATGGCTGAGTACATGAGCCTTCACTTTGCATTGTGTAAGCTACGCGAGGAACAGAGCAGAGGTCCTAGGGTGCTCATTCTCGGAGCCAAGGACTCTGGTAAGACCACCTTGTCGAAGATACTTGCTGGTTACGCCAACAGAATGGACTATGAGCCAATGTACGTGAATTTGAATCCTGCGGACGGTGTCTTTGCCCTCCCTGGATCGTTATCTGCAGCACCAATTAGTGACATCCTCGATGTGGAAGATGGGTGGGGTCACTCATACACCACTGGTGTCACAGCTTTGCACCCTAAGCAGCCAACAGTGCGCTACTATGGCTCTGATAACTTCCACGATAACATCAAATTCTACAAGCACAACATCTCTAGACTTGGTGTGACAGTAAATGCAAGAATGCAGGAGGACAAGAACGTCCAGAAAGGTGGGTGTATCATTGACACTCCAGCGATGACAATCAAAGACGTCAGCGTCATTGAAGACATCATTTCAGATTTTGAGATCAATGTTATTGTGACAGTTGGTAACGAGAGGCTGTATGTTGATATGCGCAAGAAGTTCGGCACTAAGCACACTGTCGTGAAGGTTCCAAAGTCAGATGGATGTGTTGAGAGGGACTCCACATTCATGAGACAGCTCCAGCAACGAAGTATTAAGGAGTACTTCTACGGAAATGCAAGCACGCCGCTCAACCCGTATACTGCCCACGTGGACTTCAGCGTCGTCAATGTGTTCAAGCCTTTTGTCGAAGAAACCTCTGCTATTGAATCCTCAGTGCTACCTATTGGCGAGTTCGACGAGGAAGAGGAGCCGGCAAAGCCAAAGCTGCTGACACACATTGAGCCGTCCTCACAGACGCTTCTGCACTGTGTTGTTGCTATCTTGCAAGCTGACAAGAAGGACGACGAAGATGAGATTCTGAGAAGCAGTGTTCTGGGGTATGCTGTCATTACAAACGTGGACGATCTCAAGACAAACTTGGCTATTCTCATCCCAGTGCACGGCAGACTTCCGGACAAGGCCATGGTTCTTGGATCATTCCGTTATGTGGAGTGATCAGTCCCCACAAAATATAGACACACAGCACTCAATACACTAAACGTAATAGTGTAACTACGTAGAGCTCATAGTAATCTGGGGTACCTCTGCCATGACGCAATCGCCCCAGCTGTGGCGCCGCGCCACACCTACAATCTCGGATGAATAATCACCGCCGGTCACCGGGCCTGATATCTCGATGCGACATCACACCATATCGAAGCGACACCTGTTTCGGGACCCCCACCTTTTCACGTAGTTTCCACCTTGCTGGCTCGAGGGAGTGCGATAACGTTGCACAGTTCAGCAATTGGCGCACCGAATCACTGCTAACTGCATCTGCTCACAGTGATGTCTAAGAGAGCTATTCAGTTGATTACCCCACTGGCCTACAGAGGCCTACTGTCTTCAGCCAGATCCGATGCCCGTATCGTGGCAGTTGACGGGTCGTGGTACATGCCTAACAACCCTCGTGATCCATTGGCGGAGTTCAACAATGAGAGGCTGCCGAACTCCCGTTTCTTTGATGTCGATGGTGTCAAGGACGCCACGTCTCCATATCCGCACATGCTCCCATCTCTGCAGGAGTTCAACAAGGCCGTGAGCCAACTCGGGATCAACAAACAGGACAAGCTCGTCATTTACGACAAAGTTGGTAACTTCTCTGCACCAAGAGTCGCTTGGACGTTCCAGACGTTCGGCCATGATAACGTGTATCTACTGAATAACTACCCACAGTACCTAAAGTATGCTTACCCTCTGGAGCACTCATCGGATACAGCGCACGACTTCGAGGCCACAACATACGATTCCAAGGAGTTCGACGCCAATGCCGTGCTATCATTTGAGCAGGTAGTCGACATTGTGTCACACAAGAACAAGCGTGACAACTACACCATCCTTGATGCAAGATCGTACGGAAGATACACAGGTGAAGACCCAGAGCCAAGAGCTGGTCTTTCAAGCGGTCATGCCCCAGGCGCAAAGTCACTCCCATTCTCAAAGGTGTTGGATGAGAACAACTGCTTCCTCACGGAGGACAAGCTGGTGGATGTTCTCAGAGGGGCCGGTGCTGAACCGGAGAAACCAACAATCGTGATGTGTGGTACCGGTGTCACAGCGTGCATCTTGAAGGCTGCACTTGACTCTGTTGGCTTCAACAAAGGAGGTATCCAGGTATATGATGGAAGCTGGACCGAGTATGCACAGAGAGCCGGTTCTGATCTCATCGTGAAAGCCAAGGACTAATCGAACTGGTGCATTACATATTCTAGATACGCTCAATCTACATCACAGCTTTCGAGTTTTGAGTTGCATACAATGATAAAAAGTAGTGGAGAACTTCAGTCCACACAGAAACATGGCTTGTCAGTTACATCTCTGTGGTAGTGCACAACCCATTCTGAATAGTTCTGATACAACTTGGAGGATGTGTCTGCAAACAGTTGTTTAGCAGCAATCGCTGAACGAATATCAAAAAAGTGGATAATCACTCCAAGTCTGCGTGAAACCAGGGGAGCAATCTCCACAATGTCACCAAATGCACTAAAATCCATCCTCACAGCTTCCAAATCAAGTAAATTGTAACGAGGGAGATCCCTGTAGTGGTACCTGGAGGAAGAGGGGCTCTTAGTAACCTTCCTGTTTGGTGGTCTTTTTAGCAGTAGTAAACGGGATGGTGACTCGTTACGGCTGATTGACTGCACCTCAAATGATACCGGTTCGTGGTATTGTGATGGATTGTGTCTGTAACAGTCATGTGGAGGCGCCCACTCCGGCAAAAAATGGAACCCATTCACCATGAACAAGCCAAACTCACTAAAATGACAGAACTCCTGAGCCAGCTCTGGTGTCATGAAGGCAATCTCGAGAACACAGTTTCGCAACAAAAACTTATTGAAACCAAATGATCGCTCATACTTCAGTTCATTCTCCTCTCTGTGGATCACAATTCTCTCCAATGGACCACCACAGACTTGAGACAAGACAGACTTTAGCCCTATTAACCCGGGCAAGTTGCGGATGTGTATGATTCTCTTGTTGGTGGTAAGATCCAACTGCTTGATGGGTTGTTTCAGTAGTGCATAGATGCTCTTTGTGGTATTGGTGTGTGTGTTTAAAGAGATCTCACCCAATGCCTGCTTGCGATGCAATGTTTCAGGGGGCGAGGTGTGTACACGGTCAGCCAACTGGTCAATGTTTTGTAGTGCACGGTGATTCTGTTTAACCTTAGTATCAAAGTATGACTTCCATTGGTTGGCCTCCAACTCTGGCTGGTTGCTGTCCAGTGTAACGAAGGCAATGGCATTATTAGAGGAGATGTTCAGATCACCACCAGCTACAAGACTCCCACCGGAGTTTTGTGTGGTCAAGATGCGACCACTCTTCTTAGCACTCTTGCCATTCAAATCGTGCCACCAGGATTTTGTGCGACGTCTGAAGCCGAAAAGCTCGTCTCTATTCGTTGGGGACATGAACTCCTGCTGAGACCCCGTGGCGACTAGACTGGATAGGGTGCCACGGCGATAGGCACGCATGGAGCGCAAAGTCTCAGTGGGCATACCGGCATTGCCTTGGTGGTTGGAAGCTACTGATGCCATTAACAAAAAGCGTCAGCGGCTGAGTATGGATATGTGTGCGCTCGTTTAAGCAAACCGTGTAGCTGGAGTGTAGGTGTTGATAGCAGGGTCTAATAGATAGCAAATGCGACGACAGGCAATGGCGTCCAATACGGGAAAATGATCTACCAAGTTACCATCAAGATAATTTCAATACTGAGACCATTGATAAGCTGTGTTAAACATGACCCAGCCTCAGGTTTCCCGGAACAGTCCCGCCACAGAAATGGTTTTGTGTTAAGCTGGTATCATGCCTCCTATTGAAATAGACACCTTCAACATGACTCGCCGTCGTTATTGGCGCATCAATTACTACGAAAGGCTTGAATTTCTGTTGTTCCAGTTGTTTTAAATCAAAAGCAACATAAATCCCAAACCACCAGCCACAATTTGTCATAAAGAAGGAGATAGTCATCGGAATCCCTTCTGTAAGAATGGCAGATCTGACGTGACAAAAGGTTAAGTAGCCCTGACACCATGCTATCGGGGCCATATTAGGAAGCCTCCGGTGCCACTCTTTGTAGACATCAGTAGTTACAATCCTAGGTACGGTAAATGACAACTATGACAAACAAGAAAGTTGTCTATCTGAGAATTCCAGTGGAAAGGAATGGCTTCACGGATCCTCCGAGCGTGAGTATCGACTGGAAGTTGAGGGGAGCCTTCAATGACGATCAACAACAATGCGTACCACTAACACTTGAATGATCAGATCAATTGGAGCGAAACAAAGGAGGAGAAGCTTTGGAACGTAATCTCACGATCTAAAAAGACGGAGGTTAACTGTGAGTTGCCTTATGCTATTATCATGATCCAGCTACTAACGTATATCAAGGGGCTTTGTTGTAAGTTGATGGACCAACCAGACCAGCCATCATTGTCTCACATTCAGCTAACCTTTCAGCACAGAAGTTCTGAATATGGTGTTCCCACCAAATTTCTACAACAACAGGCATACTGGCTATACGAGAAGGAATTGGAGCAATTGCGAAACCGTATACAGAAGGACTCCGTACGCTCATCCGAAACAATAACAGAACAGCAACAGGAACATTCACAACACACTCTTCAATCTAAGATGTTTGATCCAACCAAGTCAGCACTCTTGGCCAACTCTGATACAGTTGAACAGCAATAGGAAGGTATTCGGTCTACGTTCATACAGCGTGACAGAACGCCGACATCAAACTCAGACGATGAAGATGTGCCATACTTCCCTACTTCCTCCTCCTCCTCCTCCTCCTCCTCTGCTTCATTGAACGATGATATCAACTCAGGCTCAATGTTGCTTCAACGATCAAGAATTATGGCTGCAGCACCGCCGAAGTTCCATGACGTAGTTGGAATCGAAGAACAAGATGAGGACGGAGAAGAGGAAGAGGAAGAAGATGATACACAGATAACGAAGTCACATATGTCAACTGGATCCCCTATATCTCTAATCACGGGATAGTAGAGATACACTGGACTCCCTACTGTGGGGGTTTCAGATGCAAAGTCCACAACTGTGGAGTCTTCGGTTTCGAATCTAACAAGTAAGTTAATCTGTGATATTGAACTCTAATACCGCTATACGAGGGACTTCACTAACTCCGCACTTAGCTGACGGGATAAGCAACTCGGCGCTGGAAGAAGCACTCCTGGATAATGACCATTTCTCGTAATATCTGAGTGTATATACTGAACCTTATTGTGCACCTAGAGATACTGATGAATGGCGTGTAGCCAGACAGGCGGGAGGTGTAGTCATCACGAGGACAATCGGTTAGCACAAGGCCTGAGATTTCACACCCGTGTCCTGGTGATCTAAATGGTACTTCTCTTGAATGCCATGGATGTCTATGCTTTCTGTTTCATCTCTGTCAAGTTTGAAGTTACCAAACGTAATGACGGTACTGTCAACCACGGTCAGGATGATGCCATATACACCTGACAATCTGATGAAAGCCACGGATACAAAGGTGTTCTCCTCGGCTTGTTAGCGTTTCTAATGTCGTTCTTTCGAGGTTCGGTATCATCATTTGTAGAGCTATGGATTAGGAACGTTGTTTCTGGTCACTCTTGCAATCCCTACAAGCTCAAGCTCAATTATGACAGGAAAAGCACCAGACATTCGGTACACCTTAATGCGGTACATTAGGAATGCAATCAAGACATATTATGATGAATTCGTGTTAATTCCGTGCTTATAAATAATAGTTGTGGTGTCTTCCCTCTTACGAGGCATGTGCCTCAGAGTCCTCCTCAATACAACGTTCACACCTGCAGTGAAAGAACCAGTTCGCCGCTAGCTGCTTTTGTCTCTCATCGTAGGCCTCTTCGGACAACTGGAAATAATCAATACATAGCTGCTCGCCTTTAGCGATATCTTTCGAAGTTGTAAACCTTAAGCGATCACCAGCACCGACCTTGCACAGGTTAGGACGGCATGAGTGGTTGAAGAAAGACGCTTCAGGTGACATCATGAACCCCAGGAACTCCTTAGTTTCCTATGAGCCAGCTTCAGTTTCTTGCCTGATACCAAATGCGTTACCATACTCTCTACCAAACATTTGACGGATTTTGGTGATTGTGAGCTGCGAATTGAGCGGTTCAGGTAATGAGATCTTGAGGAACTTGTACACGTATGTCTGCAGCTTGAGCAACACGGGATATTTGGCCATTTTCTAAAGTTCATTGGACTGTAGCTCCTCAAATATGCTAGATGATGGATGACCTTGATTCAGGTTGAATAAAGTCAATGCAATGAAACGGGCAGATGTGTACTCCTCCTCGTTCAACGGTGGAAGTTGATTCAAATGTTTTGTCTTCTTCATCTTATTCAACTTCTCCTCCCATTGGGCTACTTCATCCCATGTGCTGCTGAGAACTTCAGGTGTGATCACAATGTTATTAGCAGCAATATCGACATCCTCTGAAGCACCTTTACTCTTCATCTGATAATTTGTGAGCATGGTCTCATAGGCATTGGTCAGGATGCCCTCACTGTCCCTCTCTAACCACTACTCCATACACGTCTCAGAGCAAAACCACACTCCTGCACCTTGGAACTTACCTTTGTGTTCCTCAGGTTTAGGCAGTCTCACCTTGGCATACTTCCCATACTCATACCCGAAGCACAGCGCACACACTTCTTTCCTGAACTCATGAATGATGGTAGATCCCAAGCCAGTGTGAGTGACAAGCACATCTGTATCTTTGGGGATATCACTTTTGGCAAAGCACGCTCTACCGTATTGTGTCTGGCAAACGTCAAACAGATCTGACAGAACAATATTTGTGGGTTCTTGATCAACTGTCATGATGCGATTTAAGTATCTTTTGGTGTCAAAATACGATTCTCGGGGTTTGACACAATGTAGCTGTGGACTGAAGAAACGTGCGTGTGACGATTGGTAGCTCTCGAAGGTCTCTCAGCGTTCGTGTAAGCTTCAGCTGTAGTCAGTATAGTCTCTGCTGACCCTGAAGAATGTAGATATATGTGTGTGATTTCACAACCTACGCATCTAATTTTTTTATTCCCTCAAGTGTAAGGCATCTCATCCCCCCATGCAGATTTTCGGCCCATCCGCACGTGTTACCGCTTACGGAAGCTTCCTAAACGGGACATTGATTACAGCGTGTCTGAACCAGATGTTTTCCACGGGTGGATAACGAGCGATACTCTTTGATTGTAGATCACGTATGGTAATCCTCTCAATTGGCACCCGGTAACCTACTAGTTATCAAGGTTGGATACTACACGATGAGTCTGTCTGTTGAGTCTATTCAATCCCAAGAGCAGCGACTCACACTCGCATCCTTTGACGCTGCCATTGCATTCAAGCTCGGGTTAGCAGCAAGAGAGTATGCTCAGGCCAACTTCGCAGGTAAGAGTATCGTCATTGATATCACTACCGTTGCCGGTGCTTGCCTATTCAGAACGTACCTGGGCCAAATTCAACCAGATAACGAATCGTGGATCAAGAAGAAGAGAAATACAGTCATCAGATTCGAGTCTGCTTCAAAGAGATATGGTCTTCAACTCGCAGCTAAGGGTAAAACTATCCAGGACTACGGCCTAAACCCGGAAGATTACACCCCATACGGCGGTGGCTTCCCAATCAGACTACAGGCTGCACCAGACTTTGTCTTCGCAGTCATCTCAGTGAGTGGCTTGAAAGATCACGAGGATCATGAGATCTGTACTGCTGCCCTGGAGGCAGTCAAACAGTGACATATACACTACACCAACTCTTCAGTGTCTCATAAATTGAATATACACTACTTACCATGAAAGGATCTTAGTAGTATCTCTCTTTATCTCCTCAAGCTCAGCAAGTTTCTTACCCTACCGTACCTTAGCGAAGTAGACAGAACAGTCATGAGACTCGCATCCGAGAGACTCCTCACCACAGCAAGCACGGCATACAGCAGTGATACCAGCCCATCGCAGTTGGGCATCTTTAATTCGCTACTTTAAATCAAGCAGCGTCTGTAGCTCCTGTTTCTGACAGTCAGGGCATATTTTTGTTCTCGATGCTGCACCACAAGCAACACACCTCACGCTGAAGATGGAGCTCTTGATCTGCCGTGGCATACCGCTGTACCATTGTCTCACATCCACACCAACTAACGAAAAGATTCTCTCAAGCGGTGGAATAAGAGTTTTGAGGATGTAATACTCTGCGTCTAGTTTGTAATTTCCCTTGATGTAGTCCTCTGGAGATCTGGCACGTTCACGAAGAATAGTATTTGGCTGTTGAACGATGACATACGGCACCCTTTCCCTGTACTGAGGCTCTGCCCTTGCATCTTCAGCCATTTTCTTCTCACTGACAATGGCACCAGGGGGTGGGTTCTTGTATGTACCTATCTTGACCGCTTTGGCAAAACAGAAATCCTGGATGGAAACGTCGTTATTGATGATTTTGTTGAATTGACCTTGGACATACATTTTCACGTCGGTGATGTTCTTTGTTTCAAACAGCATACGAAGGCACTGTTCAACAATGTGCTGCTGAGCTGGATGTCCATCACGTCTAACAGTCTCGATTCCCTTTGCGTCGAATTTTGCAGGTGATTTCAAGTGATCGAAGGAATACCCCACATATCGCTTTTTCGCCATTAAGAGAGCAGGCTGATATACCTTTTCAAACTTGAGAGTCACAGGGTTTGGGTTGGCCTTAGTAACAAGGTCAGCCATCTCCTTCCCCAACATGAATGCCTCCTCTCGACTCTTACCTGGGAGGTATACAAACAAACTGTCCGTGTCGCCATACACGACCTTGGCACCCCATCGTGTCTCACCTTCAATCATCTCAATGGCCTTCTCCAGCGTCTCTCTTCCAGTCTATACGATAGCATCAGCTATATCCGAGCATGGCATTCGCCCAGAGAATGAAGCTGAAACATATCCATAAGTGACATTTGCAGTTAGTTTCAGGGCCAACTGTCTGTTATTATAGAGCTGCTGCATGCTAGGCTCCAGAAATTTCATCGTATTTTTAACCATGAATCTCGTATCCAGAAGGTCTTCAAGCATCTTAGCCAACAGAGACTTTCTAACACTGGATTTGGCAAACATTAGTCCATTTGGTGACAGTGTGATATCATCCGCTAGTAACTTCAGTAACCCTGGAGGGTGTTTAACCTTTCCACTCCCAATTTGATTGTAGTTCGTATCCGAGTAGTTCTTGAGTCTGCCAAGAACTGTAGAATAGCAGTAGTTGTACGCAATCATGATAGAAGGGTACAACGACTGGAAGTCCAGCACGAGTAGGGGAGATGTGTAGAACTGCGAAATGGGCTCCATCACCATTGGAATGCACTCGAGAGGTTTCTGCTTTCTCACCTGCTGCTTACTTGCGCTGTACATCATGAAGTTTTCAGCTTTGGCAATCCTTGTCATGAGGGATTCCACCTTGTACTGTGATCCTCGATAGAAGACATCGTTGAAGTCAACACCGATAAGTCTGGCTTCTTCTGCTGCCCTGGGGATGATCTCCGCAACCTCAATCAACTTTGCGTCCACTTCAGTGATCCTTCTCATATGATCAACAACGCTAAGAAAGTTATGTCTTGCCATATCTGTTAGGGTTTTGTGGGTGAAATGTGGAATCTTGATGTGCAACAGATGATATGCGACATACTCCATAGAGTTTTTGGCCAGATTGAGTTCCTTCAAAGGTCTCCAGATATTGATGGTATGTCTCCCGCATACCTGGATGGAAGAAGTGTGAGTGTAACCCCAATGGTCACCCTTTTTGCTGTGACTCTTGTGCGTGACGCGGGAGATATCAGCAAGAAAGTCATACTCATCAAAGGTCCTTGATCTGTCAATGATATAACCCCACGAAGAAGCATGGACTTCATAGCCAGCAATGATGTCTGGATCAAAGCCACATATCATTGCAGCGAAATGCTCAAACATTGCCAGTTCATCGTCAAAAAATATTGTTTCCACAAGAGCGATCTTCGTGTTGGTGTTTGGTGTCGTGAGACAAAGCAGACCCTCTTCAAAATCTTCACCATTCATGGTTCTCCAGAAAATAGACACAACACTATCATGTAGCGGATCTGGTCTCAATGATCCCCTAGTTGGAACGAAGATTTCAGCAATGATAACTGTTAAGTTGTTAGAGCCATCAGGGCGCCGCTCATTGATTTTTTGAGTGTCAAATTTAAAGGCCTTATTCACGCCGATTTGAGAAGATGGTCGTCTTGTTGCCTCATAATTGTAGTTCAAGACATCCTGGTGGGTTGGAGGTTGCACGGTATATCGCCATGTTCTCTGCATTTCTTTCTTGGTAGGACAAGCGAGAGTTGACACATTAGGCGAAGATTCCTCATTGACAGTTACAGGGGTGAGATACTCAAGGGACTTTGACTGCAGATTAAACCTCTTACCAGCATGGATGAAGGGTTTGGGGGGAGCCTCCATGTAGTATGCATTGTCATAACTTACATTGAGCAGGCCTTCCGCTTCAAAGTCAAGATTGATTGGAGGTGCTTCTTTGTACACATATCGACAGCGGTCCCGCTCTAAAGGACCCAATCGAGGTTTGATGGGTGTGCTCTCAAATGCTGATGAGAAAGACCTTTTGGTAGTTGATGCCTGGCGCAAGATAAGAGCGTCATCATCGGTTGATATTGCCACGTTGGCACTGCTCGTCTCAAGTGATACCGTTGGTTGTTGGTCGGCGCCGTCTCCTTCCTCAGTCTCGCTCCTAGCCTCCTCATCGGCATCAATATCAAGTTGAAGTTGCTCCAAAGCTTTCTAGTCAGCACGCATATCCTCAAAAACTTCACCAATGCCAGCGTTGTCTTCGATGCCGTAATCGTTCTAGGAGTAGTCATCTTCGATGATTTCACCAAACGTTGTTCTCTCACCATTCTCGTCCTCGACATCAAACTGGGGCTCATAGAACAGTTCCCCTACAGCTTCAAAGGCAGTTGGTATACTCTCCAGGGCAGGATTGGTTTTCAAAAAGGTTCCAAAGTTAATGTCTCCAGGTGGATCGCCCATGCCTTTCACGTAGTCGAAAAGCAGCTAGTTCTCATCCGACTCCACCCATTTAACCTGTGGGTCCCTCTCATACTGCGGTGGTGTTGCGTAAGGTTCTTCGCCGAGTGCTTTCCTCTGAAAATCAGCATCCTTCCACAAATATTTGGTACTTTGTATGTAGATCGAATCTGAAAGATCAACCTTTCCCAACTTCTCAGGGAAGTCGTTGTGAAGGTGTCTCTCTTTCAAATCATTCCTGTTAAGGATATATTGCGCACTTGTATCGATCTCCAGTGCACATCGGCCAATTCTTGGAATTGATGTAGTATTAAATCCCATCATGTACTCCTCCAGCTCCTCCGTCTTGATGCTCTCATCGTATAAGATGGGAGTTCTGATGAACAGATTATGAAGTCTGAGCCAACCACAACCGAACAAGTTAAAGTCTGTAAGAAACTTCAGGCTGTACGGGATGTGTGCCTCAAAAACATCGACTTTTTTGCCGAGCGCTCTGCCCTCTCTTAGCATATCTGTGATCCTGTTGGCATAGGCTGGGTTGAGGAGGTATATCTTGTAGAAAGGGCGGTAGCCAACGTGATAACCATAAAAGGGCACACCTTTACATATGGATACATGGGCAATGTACTTGAACACTTTGTCATCCTTGTCAGCATGTTTGGAGTCTGCTCCCTATTGTTTACGCTCGAGTGAAGCGGCAACTGCCCGCTCCAGGCGTAGCTGTAGCTTGAAACAGTCTTCCTTCTCCCAAGGGATGTAGATGTAAGGGAAGACACCATGGATGTGGACGAGGATATTATGGCCTGTTGGTAAGGAGCCAAACACCCTGATCACTGGAACGTGGTAGTATGTGTAGTCTTCATCTTCTGGCGCCAGCGGTGGACGTGATCTATCAAGTGGCGTAGGCGTGCTCTGATAACGGTCAAAGGTGTTCATCTAGACGGCGAAAGCGTCGTGTTCGGACTCTGTGCGGGTAGCTAAGAGTTCTTCTCTGTTCTTGTGATCCATACCATATTCTTTGTCGTGGATAATTGGTGGCTTTAGCTCGGTTGGCGCGTTCCGAAATGTAGTAGGTTAGTACTGCTTTGTTGCTGTTGATGGAGAGCCAGAACTTTCCCGAGCCCATCTCGCGCAACTTCCTCCTCTTCAACATCTCCTACGGCTCGCCAACGCCCACAGTCTGCGCAAAGCTCAGAGTAAAAGACACTCAATAGCCATGTTCATGAACCGAGTGCCTCATGTGGGAAGACGGCCTGCTTCAGTGCGATTCTCCTCTACTTTGCTCAAATCATCCGTTCTGTCATCGCAAGAGTCGCTGGCCGAGAACATCTCGAAGAACCGTGTTCTAACTCAGCTGTGGAAACAAAGCACTGCAACCAGCTCAGCTCAAGACGACATCAATGCAACTTCGACTCTGCCGATAATCCTCCGCTCCAAAGATGCTGTGTTCAAAGAAGTGGCCGCTGAAGCAAAGAGCACGGGTGTTACGTTGAAACTCAAGCAGTTCACCACTTATTTCAAGTCAGTCATTCACTTCTACAGAGTAGGCATCCAGAACGTGTGGAGAAATCGTAAGCTGGTGAAAGAGATCAAAAACAAATATCACATTGAGACTGTTGGCAAAAGAGGCCAAGTCCTGAAAAGAAAGATCAAAAATGGATCTGACCTCGTATAGACTTTGGCAGCTTTAGAGTCACTTGAGAGGATTGAATAGGATGCCCTCAAGAAGTTTGACCGTACAACGCTGCTGAATATAACAAGAAGAGAAATGCAGACAATCCTAAGAACAGAACGTGACTTCTTCAAGATCCCTATCTTCGCCCTGATCTTACTGATTTTTGCCGAGATGACTCCAATCGTGTGTACTCTGATCCCTGAGATAACGCCATCAACGTGTGTATTCCCAGGTCTGTTGAAGAAAATGAACAAGGGTGCAACAAAGGCACAAGCTGAGCTCTCACAGCTAAGACTCAAGCGGTATTCCAAAACGTATGCTGTGGGAGAAGTTCCTCACCAAAGTATCATGCAACTGCCTACTGATGAACTCAGATTGCTTACGAAGTCTCTCAATCTCACCTCCCGCTACATCCCAGTTGGTCTTTATCCTATCAACATTCTTCAAGACCGTCTTATCATGCGATACAACGAGATCAGGGTAGACAATCACTTCCTTGTATATGGCTCTGGCTCTGACTCTCAAAACCTGTGGAATCTAAATAAGAATGAGCTGATCAGATGTTGTATTGATCGTGGGCTTATCGACTTCTCCTAGGATGATTTGGTACACATTGGTGAGCATGAACTCAGAGCAAAGTTGTTCTTCTTCCTAGGTATGATGGAAACTGACAAGGCCCCACAAAATGTTGGCATGTTCGGTGTCAACAACTTGGGATTGCAAGAGACTGTGCAGTTCGCTCACGTTGACCAAAATATTGGCCATCAACTCCAAAAGTGGTATGTCCATAGACAGAAGACTGGTTCAGCTTGAAACGTGTAATTATTCGACCAAATGTCTTACTATACCGCCGTGTTGCCAAGTTTAAGGTAAAGCTCATTTGTAGTATATATTGTCGTGTAAATCATCATAAAACTCGTAGAAGTGGATATTAAAATAGCATCGTAATGCTGAGCAAGAAGAATATGTACATCATCGTGTAGTTGCGTGTCTATCAGCTTCTTCTGTCCTTCTCTTTGTAAGACTCTAAGTGTGCGTCTTCCTCCTTCACCTCCGTGTGGATGTGACCAGGACCCCTGATTAACTTACCCTCTCTAACAGAGCATTGGTGAATGCCTCTGAACCATTCGTCTTTGAACATATCAGATAACGACGCTCTATCACGAGGTTCGATAGCTAACATCTTGGACAAAAGCGGTCTGGCAGCATGAGGTAATAGACGCATGAGACGGTATGGCCCATGGATGGTATGTGACCCTGAAGAACCTTGAGAATTCGGAGGTGGTGGTGACGGTCTGCGAGATGATGTTGATGGGGTGTCCTGTGGTTGTGCCCTAACTTGAACTGTTATCGGTTTCGTATTCGATGAATTATCTGACGAGTCAGTTGGGGTATGGTCAGCAATGACACGGTTGGTATGCACTGGTGCCTGGTATTCTTCACCACGAATATGTGTAGCGTCCAAAACCTCTGTAATCTTCTCGACACTCTGTGTTTCCCTCTTGAGCTCCTCTTGTTCCTTTCTCAGCCTCTCCTCTTTGCGTCTGCGAATGAGCTCTGCGTGTGCCCAAGCGGCCTGTTCATAGTCGTGTGGGCGGTCATCAGGCATGCTGTACAGCCTGAAAGATGGATCAGAAGGTTTAGGTGCCTTCCAAGGAAATCTCTTTAGTGTCATACAGCAATAAATAATGGCGATAGACCAAACATCGACTGGTCTAGGGTCGTACTTGACGTAATTCAACACTTCAGGTGCAAGGTATGGGTCTGATCCACAGACACCTTGAGCCTTAACGATGTGCTCCTCATGTGGATATTTGAAGACAAAGGCAGATCCAAAATCGATCAGCTTGACGATACCATCTTTGGAGATCACACAGTTGTCCAATTTGAGGTCTCTGTGTGCAATTCCCATGGTGTGTAAATAGGCGACACCTTCAACGATCTGTTTGAAGCAACAGTTGATCTCGCATCTAGTCATACGGCCTGACATCACCACGGCAAAGAAGTCAACGGGACAATACTCCATTACCTCGTAGTAGTGATCACCTTCGTGCGCAATATCCAATGTCTCGATGATGTTTGGGTGGTGTAATGTCGATCCGATGCAGAACTCAGCGGTACACTTCTTGGCGTACTCCTTCATCTGCTCGTTGGATCTTCTGGGTCTGAACTCCTTGACAGCGAATGTAACACCATCTGAAGGTCTAGTTAGGAGACGGACAGATCCACCAGCTCCCGAGCCAAGAATCTTTCCCATCTTGCCGTATTTGAGCGCAAGGACTCCGTCATCGTCGAAGGGGTCGTTGGTGTGCTTTCCCAGCGTAAGGGAGATGGCAGAAGAGCTCTTACTACTACCGCTTGAAGAGTTTTTGCGTAACGAAGGGCGAAAGAAACGTTTCAAGGGTTGCATCGCGTGGTGGTGATGTGTATCTCTCTCTGGAGAATGCGAAGGCGTATGCTGTGGTGAGTGGTTGTGTTCATCTGTCTCACTGTCTGGCGGTGTAGAGCCGTTGGGTATGTTGATGGACCTCGTGTCTGGGGTTGCTGGCGGTGAGCTATGTGAATGCTCGTTGTGACCTATGGATATACCGAAGAACGACTTCTTGGACGCCGTAGACGAGTTGTTGTTTAGAGTCAAACGCATGGGCATCGTTTTGTGATGTGCTGATGAATGTGTGTGTGGGTGAGTGGGTCCAGATCAGGGCGATGCCGGTCTTATGACGAGTGTATAAAGTCTGTTCTAAGAGGACGGTAACCGTGTGGTGTCTGCGATCAGCTGAGGATAAGATATAAGTATGTGTCACCCAGGGGGGAAAAGAAAAAAAATTCCTCGATTTGATGGAAATGTGTTCTCCTTTGTACGAGCCTGTGATGGTCGTTGCTGTGGTTGAAATCCGGCTGGGCTTTTCCGTGAATCGAAGCTTAGATTGCCCCACGCTTTGTGCAAGATGCAGGATGTATGGGGGTGAGATTGTTGAGCACCGAGAGCAGTGTCAGGTGGAAGAAGGAAGCTCTGTTAATGACCTTTGTTTAGAGGACAAAACAGCTCTCTCTACACTCGCTATTACACTGGCAAAAGTGTGCAAAATGCGATCGCTGTCAATGTTATACGCTCTGAAGGGTCAGCCCTGCTGCTGCTTATTGTGCTAAAACTGCGCTGAGAGTCCTGGGCCGGGCCTGCAATCCCGGGCACGTAGGCTGTTCCATTGCAGCGGCGGCCGCGTTCCGGCGCTGTAGAGGCTTTTTTGCCAGCTTGTGGCGGGATGAAGCACCCGTTCATCTGCCATCACCTATGGCATGGGGGGTGGGTCTGGAGAGCACCACACTACGCAGGATATCAGCCCTTCATCTGGGTCACTTGACACAAAGATGTATATGTCCGGGAGCACCTGCTCATGTGCTGTGCTCTCCGGTCCTCCATCAGCAGCGGTCCAAGTGCTCGTGACGGCTGGAAAGTTTTGACACATCCTTTAGCCTCCCATGCAACCGCCGGAGAAAGACGGCCCTCATCCTGGAGAAAAAAATATATCGGGCCCATGGACTACGGGGCGCAACAGCTCCAGAATTCCAGCATGTCCGATGTTTCTCCGAGCTCAACTTTGCTGGGGGTTTCATATGGCTTGAGGTCGCAAGTAGGTTGTGCGCTGTTAGGAACCTACGACATGAGAGTCAAATTCCGATTATGACAGTCACGGTCACCCTCTCACTGGTGTTGTCCGCTGAAAAATGGAACTTCCAGCTTATCGGCTGTTGAGGTCATCTGAAAGATGACCTGTGTAGTTATAGGTCTTCCCGTTGACACGTTTGTTCGGGGCAGGTTACCCGGTGCATCTCGATGAGGTGAGCAGAAGGTCATTGTTTGAGGTTTTGCGGCTTGATTCTTCCTCGGACTGTCTGAGGTCCACGGAACCCTTCTACGATCCAGAACTTCATGAAGATGACAACAAGAGGAGAACAATAACCCATGGAAAAAAAAATCATGAAGTTAAATTTGTGTCAAGTGTAAATGGCTCACTTCACCAGCAACGCAGAGGCACCCAGAATCGTCCCCATGTTCGTCTAGTTAACGCCAGTCGCGAAGCTTTGTTTTGATTTCGTTGTTCCACCAACAACACTCTAACGAACCAAAGCTTAGAGCACCTTCATCTGGTGCATCATTGTTCTGTTGAGTTCATTGTTCTCCACATTCGCTTAAGACCAGCTCAACTCTCGTACAACAGCACTCCTGTCTGCTCGTCTATCCTGCAAGAAGAGTCCCATTCCACTACCCATCAACACCTCAGCCGCCGAGTGATCCATATTCATAGACTTCGCTCAAGTTATAACCCTTTGAACCCAAGAACGCAATGTCCAACCTCTCAGAGAGACAGAGAAATGACTTGCACAACTCGATACTGAACTACTTGCAGTCCAAAGTTCCGGACTCAACTTTGAGCGAGGTATAGTCGGCCTTGAACGTTACCGCCATCACCGATGACAACGATCTATTACCCAAAAAGTGGACCGCCATCCTTCGATTACAGAAAAAGATCACTGACCTTGAGTCACATGTGGAGCAACTCACAAAAAGTACATCGACCCTGGCGCTCATAGGTGGCTCGGGATCACAGCTCACAAAACTCAACTGGGCGCCTTCCAAAGTAAAGAAAACACTAGACAACAGTGCTGCCATTACCGCCCTTGCCATTCACCCAAGACTACCTCAATTCGTCAGTGCCGCTGCAGACGGGACATTCTCCGTATGGAACTTGATGGATCTTGTCCAGCCACTCGGCACAGTACAAGCGCACACTAGGGCCCTCAACGCCATCGCCATCTCACCTACAAGGCTGGAGTTTAACAACAATAACCACGTCTTGGTCACTTGTGGTTCTGACTTGTACGTCAAAGTATGGGATATGGAAACTATGAAACTCATCAGAACACTCACTGGACACGAGCATGTTGTATCATCAGTTGTGTTCAAAAACGAGAACGTCATCTTCACATGCTCGAGAGATACGACGATCAAAATTTGGGATATCAAATCAGGTTGGTGCTTGAAGACATTCGTCGGACACTCTGATTGGGTGAGAACATTGGACATCACAGCAAGCGAATACCTACTCTCTGGATCAAGCGACTAGAGTGCAAGGTTATCCCATGGTGATTCCGGCACAGGCTTAGGCCTCATGATTGGGCATAACCAAGTTGTCGAAACAGTAAAATTCATACCGATGCACTCCAACAAGTACGTCGACAAGCTGAACACGTTAGACTACATCATTGATGATGAGGCATACAAGAAAGTGGGCTTCAAATACGCTATCACAGGTGGAAGAGATGACACGATAAAAATCTGGCTACTACCACTTCCTATTATCAGGCCTCATAATCACCCATTACCGTCATCCAACCCTCACGGAACAGCCATCAAGACTTTAGTTGGGCACAAGTCTTGGATCAAGGACCTAGCCTTCCACCCGAATGGAAAGATTTTGATCAGTTGTTCTGATGACAAGACAATCAAGCTCTGGGATATGGAAACCGGTGATTGTGTGAGAACGTTATCGGGTCACGAAGGGTTCATTAATTCGATAGCATGGGCTCCGTCAATATTTGAAAACGAAGAAGACGCGACAACTGAGGATGAGGCGTTGATTGATGATAGCATGAGGTGTGTCTTCATTTCAGGAGGTACGGATAAGCTGGTCAAGCTTTGGGATTGAATACGAACTAGCATAATGTAGTGGTAAACGAATGCATATGACTACACTGAAAATTACTAGACTATACGTGACGAAGATGTTGAATTGAGATTCAATATAGTTGAAGATGAAATGAATGATGACTCAAACGGCACGTGCGTCCGATTGCTCTTGATATGCTATGATTTTGATAGATGTAGGGTAATCAAAGGAATGTTTGATCAAGCTTCATCATCCTTTTGTGCCAGAACAGTCTTAAAGCTGTATGGCTCGTAAGCGTGGCCACCGCCAACGAAGAACTTAGACATGGACTCGACCCAGTGCAAACGAAGGGAGTGCAACATGGCAGAAGTACCTTCCATGACGACAAGAATGAGCACAGTGAGGATAAACCACATACCGAACAAGAACACGGTCATAAACACTCCGGAAAATCCAGTTGTTCCAAATGCGTTCTGAATAGTCATGGTCCATAACACGGTAGACAACTGGGCATGCGCAAGGGAGAGAGCCCACAATCTCAAGTATGAAGCTGTGTGTGACACGGAGTTCAAGCAGAACTCAATCGTGTGGATGACCTGGTGAATAACAATATCACCAAAGTTATGTGCCTCGTGCTCCTCGTCATCATCATCAGCAGCATGAGCCACTACTGCCTCACCGCCTGCCTCGCCACCTTCAACAGCGTGGTACTGAGCAGCCTCTCTCTCCAGTTTGCGTTTCATGTACATAGGCTTGACCAACAAGAGCCATGGAACACAGATAAGAGCAGCACATACAAGGAAGACCTGGACCTTCTCTTGGTGAGGGTAAAGCTTCTCAGTGACGACACCAGGTGAAAGGAACATGGAAATAAGCATGTTCAACAAACCTGGAGCAGGTTTATCAATGGCAGCCCAGTCAACAGTCCACTTGTAAACAATACAGACTGAAAGGTAACCAAAGATTGACTGCATGAAAATGAGACCAGGGATGAAGTTACCAACAATATCAATCATGGATTGGAAGTGGACATAGTTCACCAGAGAGAACATGTAGGAATAAGACATGTGAATGAAACCGATCAAGATGGAGAGCTTCATCTTGTAGGAGTTGGAGAACAGCAATGCATTCTCTGTTCCGTGCCAGGCTGGATCTAAACCAATTGGGTAGGTGCCGACCTTTTTAGCGAAAATGGTCTCACCAACTTGGTGTTCAGGCCACTCCCAGCCAGATTGGAAGAGAGACATGGACTTGGAGAAGAGATCGTTGTAAAAGAAACCTGTAACCATGGAGAAGATACCCATTAACAACAAGATGTATCTGCCGGAGTAAGCCATGTCGAAGATCTCATCTCTGTTGGAGATTCTGGCGATGCTCTTTTCGTAGTAGACGAGTGTACCAGCAACAAGTGCCAGGATGAAGCCGTGACCAATATCACCAAACATGATAGCAAACATGAATGGGAAAGTAACAATGGTTGGGAGACCTGGGTTCACTTCTTTGTACTCAGCAACACCATAAGCATCACAAATGGCCTGGAATGCAGCCGTGAACTTATTGGTCTTGTGGTAAGTTGGTGGGGTTCGAGTGGTATCCATCACATTCACAATGGACTGAAGACCGTTACTGTGGGTAGAAAGAATGTCCTTGATGTCATCAAGATTAGCAGTCGGAACCCAGCCTTCTGCGATCAATGTCTTTCTGTTCACGTCGTAGTCAAACATGTTGAGAGTCTGGTACACAGACTTCTCCTTCTGGATAATCTGAATCCAGCTAGACAACTCTTGAGCGATGGCAATCAGTTCTGTATCAAGAGTTCTGGTTGTGGTCTCCAGCACGGTGTACAAATCCGTAAGTGCTATGTTCACTTCCTTGGTAGCCTCTTCCCTCAATGTGTAGTCCTCATCAACGTTGTATGTCTCAGCTTCCAATGACTCTGCGATCTTCTTTACTCTGGACATGATCTCAGCACCGTGAGAGAACACGATGAAAACATCCTTATCGACGAATGAGTTTGACTTTGGTTCGTAAACTGGCTCAGGAATCTCAACGGTCTCGATGATCAAGTTACCTCTAAGGGCTCTCCACAAAATCTTCTGCAAAACGTTTCTCTTGGCTCTTGGAATGACACCCGTAATGTAGTTACCTGGAACTCTAGGAGAACTGTAGTTAGCTTCAGTGTCATCCTCCGTATTGATCAGGTTTTGAGTCTCTGTCTTCTTGAAAAATCCTGCAGCGCCACTGAGGACAAAACGATGCTGAAGCAGGTCCTTCTTTCTTGTTTCAAGGGCATCTGATGCAGCCACAAGCTGGCTAAGTCTCTCCTCAAGGAGTTGGGCGCTTTCTACCTTGTCATCAATGTCGCTTGGCTTGACAGGAGCGCTGAAGCGTCTGTTGTCATCCTCCTCATCAATGAACGGTGGTGGTGTGACTTCGATGTCACGAGCTTCTAACTCGCCCTTGAAGTATCTGTACTGTCTCTGGACATTGTCCAAGCGTTTGATCTCCTTTACAAAGGATCTCTGGAACGTGTTCACCTTCGAGTTCAAGTCTCTAAACTGGATTGAGCCCGACTCTCCAAGAGCGTAGACAGCATCACGACTGATTTCCGATGGGATGTATAGCTGCACCAGAGTCATATCCGCAGCGCCTAGATTAAAAATAGCCTGTTAGTAACCATACATCTTGGCCAAACTAGATGAATATCCATCCATGACAGTAGCGCTGTGTGTGTGGTCTTCTTGTCATGCAAACGCTGTTACCGAGCAAGCTGTTTCATAGCCGCTGATAACAACCTCCGGAATTCAGTACGTAGTAGACCCGCTTCAGGGCCGGACACAACTTACGGAAAATGGCCTCTTCAGATGTAGACGACATTGTTAGCAAATTGGTAATTAACCGCTTTGAAGGACAATGTCTCGTTGGTCGTAGAGCTCTGCTTTCTGTCATTGCGTGCTGCTCTCGAATGGGCTTTCAGCTCTATTTTGGTGAGAGATAAAGGCGCGCGCCCACTGGGAGGCAGCAGGTAGGGTAACTCGGTCTTCTCCGCGAACTCGTTTTGAACGAAGATTCAAATTTTTCGCGAACACGTTTGATAACATGGAGGTGTACACTATGTACATCTCCATCTCTCTTGAACCCGATGATTGTTCAATGGTTGTGGTGTGAGATACTGATGGCAGAGCTGGAAAATGGGATTCACAACTCCAGTGAGACGAATTTTGACCGAGAATGATCTGAAGCTGTGGTAGGAGAGCGCCACTCATAGCGAAGTTGTTGAGTTCGTTGCGAGCCTCGCTAAATCAGTGGCGGGGAAGACCAATGATGCGGAGTGTGAGGTTTCTGAATCAACTCAAGGCTTACTCCGTCTCCTCGACAGTGTCACAGATATCATTTAGCGTCATCCAGTGGCAGACAAGGCCTCGTCGAGATTTGGAAAGGTGGAGTTCAGAGACGTGTATGATGAGATCACTGACAGCTCTGCTAAGCTGATTTCGTCAAGTCTTCCATCACTTGAGAGCGATGCAACAAAGGAATTGTGTGTCTACTTCAACGAATCCTGGGGAAACAGAACCAGAATCGACTATGGATCCGGCCATGAACTCAATTTTCTCGCCTTTCTCTTATGTCTAAGGAAACTGAATGTGCTTCAGGAATCAGATTATACTGCACTCATCCTGAGGGTGTTCAACAAGTACATCTCCGTCATGAGGCAGTTACAGAAAGAGTACTGGCTTGAACCTGCTGGCTCACATGGAGTTTGGGGCCTTGATGACTATCACTTCCTGCCCTTCCTATTTGGTGCTGCGCAATTGTCTCTGCACAAACATCTTCGTCCAAAGTCCATTCACGACAATGACATGGTGGAAATGTTCCACACAAAGTTCATGTACTTTGGTTGTATACACTTTATCAATTCCATCAAGAATGCCTCTCTAAGATGGCACTCGCCGATGCTGGATGACATTTCAGGGGTGAAGACGTGGTCCAAGGTATCAGAAGGCATGCAGAAAATGTACAAGGCAGAGGTGTTGGGAAAGCTACCGATTATTCAACACTTCTTCTTTGGCTCCATTCTTATGGCGCCAGAGGGCTGTTCTTCGTCCATACCAAAAGATCAGTCTCATGATGGTGAAAGCTGCGATCATCATCATCACGACAACGACTCAGACCAGGACCTCCCAAATCATCAGCATACTTGGGGTGACTGTTGTGGTATAAAGGTTCCCAGTGCTATAGCTGCTAGAGAAATGGAGAAAAACGCCCCTAGGTTACTACCATTCGACTGATCGAGATTCTTGAATAATAAAATCATTACGTCATTAGATAAGAACTGAATAGCCAGCCCTCAAAGTTATATTTGGAATACAATGTCACTGAATCACCAACCAAATCTCAACTGAGCAGCAGTGAATACAGGTGGCTTCCAATTCAAGAGCTCTGGGTTGATAGTGTGCTTCTTCTTGCTTTTAAGCTTCTTGTACTGTTCAACAACTGAGTCACTGAGATATATCACATGCTGGCCCTTGAAATACTTGAGAATTGAAAGTGTCTGTGCCGTATGCAGGATGTCTGTTGTAGTCATGGCTGTTCTCTGCGAAATCTCATCGATGGTAACGTACTCAGCGTCATTCTCAACAAGAAGATTGATAAGAGTTTCTGACCAGTAAGCTCTGTAAGACAACAAACCCAAATCGGAGAGTGGTTTTTCAGGTGAACCTACTTTATTTTCCTTCTTGGACAACTCATATGAGAACTCGATCAAAAGACGGCCATAACCCTTCTTCTGATACTGTGGTAATGTCAAGATACAGGCAAGATTGTAGCCTTCCGCTGACTCTTTTTCCTTCGAGAAGAAGCCAACCAAGTGATGTCCCTACTCATCTCTAGATGTCATGCAATAGAACAAGAACGGATCAACATCGTAGTACAGTGTCTTGTGATCAAGGAAAAGCTTGCAGAAAAGACAAACGTTACGACACCACGACCTCTGTTTACGACCATCAATCTCAAAGAACGAGATGTAGTCATCTCTGTAGATCTCATTTCCGGGAGGGTGTCTCAATGTGGATTTTTGTCTGAATCTCTCGAACTGCTTTTTGGAGCCAAAGAATTGTAGTGTGTAGTCGTCAATGTATATGACATCTTCCTCGGTGAGCTCGATCGGATAAGGTGAAAAGTACCACGGTTCAATCTCGTACTTTCCCATCACAACTTTACTCAGGTTACGAACTCTCGCTACCTCTGAGTTGTTCTGAATCATAGATCCTGAGGTTCTCAGCTTCTCAATCTCATCCTCTCTTGAGATCTCTTCATCATGAACACCTTGAACGTCCAAGTTATCAAGATCCATAAGATCGCCACTCTTCTTGTCTTGTTGTGGTGTATCTTCCTTTTGAACATCACCTGCAACAGGAGTTTTCTTCTTTTGTGCGGTTTTCTTGGACGGCACTTTCTTGGTCTCCTTCTTTGGAGCTTCAGGCTTGGGGAAAGTTACAGGCTTGGATAGGTCAATCCTCTCGAGCTCAATCCACTCATCAAGACGTTTGTTGAACTCATCATAATGCACGTAGAACACCTGTCTACCTTTCTTTGTCCTAAGGGACAAGAGCTCTGCCACTCTGAGCTCACCGTCCTTTTCAACATGACACTTGCAACCTAACACCAACTCTTCCGCGGTGGCGATTTTGGTGATGCCCTTCTCCTCTGGTGCATCCTTTGCTACTTGATCACCACTCATGGTGAAGTGAGAGTAATATAACTGTAAGTAGATATAGCCGCTCGGCTCTTAGTTGATAAACCGTTGATTGAAGATGATTAGCTTGAGCTCACTGTGCCAAAACAAAGCACCAAAGTTTCGATGAAGTCAGTCCGCGAAGTAAAATCCGTACACCACAAATTGGAGCGCGGAATATCGAAGCCTCTGCATTAGCGCGGCCCGCTGCCGGGGCTACATACATGACATGTCCCCACACAAAACAAATATATTTCAAGATCCCAGTACTGGAGATGATTATATGTAGAGCCGACGATATTGCTTGTGTACACTTTGTGTACCGGCATGTGGTTTTTGTGTTTTTTGTTGGGTTTTTTCGGCCTTCAATTGGTGGCATCCAGCACTATGACGAGCTGTTTCAGACCCGTGGCTTGTAGGTTGTTGAGTCGAACTCGAACTTGTTGTTATTTGGGTGCAAGAACTGGTCATCAAACTCGTGGATGATCTTGAGATAGGTCTCACTGAGCTTTGGATCTTCTTCAATGATTTTGACGTAGTCCTTGAGGAGTCTCAGCTCTTTGGCGGCCTTTGGGTTGGTCTTTCTCTGGAATCGTTGTTTTCCCTGAGACTCCTTGTATAAGGCAGCGTCAAGTTCGTCCACCTTGTCCGTGAAGAACTTGTGGAATGACTTGTGAGTCTGCACTGGTAATCCGAGTTTCTCCACGTACTTTTCGAAGGCTGCTGTGGTCTCTGGTGATTCGAGGTAAAGAATCAGGAGATAGTTGTACTCCTCGTTGAACAGTGACACGGTCTGTGTGAGGTGGGTGTTCTCGATCTTCAGGTGTACAAGCTCACCCTTGTACATAGCACTGAAGGGGAACTGTTTCAAAGTGTCCTTATTCTCACCAGTATTCACCAAGCGGAGTTTGTCAGGTCTCTGAGATGACCCCTCGTCGTGGTTGTCCTCAGTTGGATAGTGCTCTTCGAAGGCAAAACGTGCAACGTACAAGTTTTCATCTTCGTATGAGGTGAACAGCTTCACGCCATAGTCATTGAGGTTGTACAACTGGAATGCGATAACAGGAAACGTCATTGAGCCGAGCTGGTGTATACACGCTTGAATCCCGTAGGCTTGCACCTCTCAGTCAAACATCAAATCCAGTATCGTAAGCATAACCAACAATATTAACAAACGTTGGCCCTGGATCTTCAACGGGGCCCCATAACCATAACCAGGCCGCCCCACCGATCGCGAACCCATTTTATGGCCTGAGACGGAGAGCGTGTCCGTACCGTACTATCAGCGAATGAGAGCCGTCGGTTTTCTTGCTTTTCGTTTCCCGCACGCAAAGTGGCCAGCTTTTTTTCGAGGCCCGCCAGAAGGCCAAAAAGTCAGAATCAACACCACTTAACACACCACCACGAGTCAATTAAATCAAGCCCTCAGCACACATATTCATCACAACAATGCTCCGTACCACTGCCGCTAGAAACTTGGCCAGAGCTGCCACTAGACAGACCAGATTTGCCTCCACCCACCCAGTCTCCAACGCCTCCATCGCTGAGTTGGAGAAGAGATGGGAGTCTCTTCCAGCTGCTGACCAGCAGGACATCGTTTCCCAGCTCGCTGAGCGTCAGAAGCTCCCATGGTCTGAATTGACCCAGTCTGAGAAGAAGGCTGCTTGGTACATCTCTTACGGCTCCTGGGGTCCACGTCGTCCTGTCCACCCAAAGGGTGAGGCTGGTAAGATCGCTACCGGTGTCTTCATCGGTTTGGGTGTCTCCCTCTCCATCTTCCTCGCCATCCGTTCCATGGCTCCAGAGGCTCCAAAGACCATGACCAGAGAGTGGCAGGAGCAGTCTGACGACTACCTCAAGTCCAAGAACTCTAACCCATGGTCCACATACTCCCAGGTTCAGAGCAAATAAGCGTCTCGATCCTATTCCAACTTCCACACGCCTCCTTCTTTTTTTTAATCAAATCTCTTTTCTTCAGACACACATTACACAACGGGGACGAGCATTGAAAGACGTTCTATTCTCACATAACAGGTTTTTGATGACACTGAGGATAGAGGAGATGATGCCTTTGTATCCCAGAGAAGATCTCATATGAACATTTCACCCCACATACAACCACACATAAAACTTACCTACACACACTGCACTATTTATTATGATGGACCACGTATCGTGTTCTTCTCTCACACCACACCAAACACTTTCACATTCCATATCAGGCTATCTCTTTGGGTTTATCTGTTGACAGATGGGCGTCACACCCTCTCTCTCTGCGGTATAATCCTTTTATCATTCTGTCTTTCCGGTGCTAATCGCTTTTCTTTTTTTTCACATTATATTCTTCTGGTTTTCTACACTGCATTCAAAATAAAAACACAGAGCAACAACTCTGGTAAATTAGATCAATGATTCTTGGTACTGTAGAGACTCGACGCGTTATAGTTAGTCTGTTGGTCTGGTTTTGCAGCTCGCGATCATGATGGGGAGGCCTGAAAAATTTCGTAAGCGCAGCGATGAGTACTTCGATGTTTTCATTCACGATGACGAATTCCCAAGTAATAAGCCTATCTCAATGTCCTTTTCATTCGGATTCTCAGCAGACAGTGATGACGAGTTTGTTGGTGATGCTCCTGTCACCCTCGGGCAATCCCAGCCTTTCTTGAACCCACTCGAAAACACAAACCCAGAATCTCGTCGTCCCCTTCTAGAAGACCTCAGTGCTACTTTGAAGTCACTTTGTAATGTCAGAACCACTTTCGAGAGATATGTCACGCCGAAGGGTAATGTTGTCTTCAGAAGAGAGCTTTTCGATGTCAAACACCAGCTAATGATGGAGGATGAAGAAGAAATGGAAAACAATGATGAGTTCAAGATCTTGATGGGTGATGACGCCACAGATTTAAAGAAGAATGTTTACGAAGGTGGTCTCAAAAGTTGGGAATGTTCTGTGGATACAGTTGACAAACTCAGTAGCATGAGCGATGATCAGGTTCTTGCTGGTGATGTCGTGGAGCTGGGATGTGGAACAGCCCTTCCGTCTACGTATTTATTCGGCAGATCATTGGGTCGCCAGGACAAACAGAAGAGTATCACATTCGTTTTATCTGACTATAACAGCACAGTGTTACGACTAGTTACTTTACCAAACTTGATCTTGACCTGGGCTGCTACGCTTGACCACGATGAGAGGGTTGCTTTGCAGAGATCTGAGGATGAGACTATTCCAATTGTGGATGATGAACTCCAACTCACGCAGGCGCTCCTAGAAAGATTCCTTGCTGCTTTGGGCAACAATAATATCAGCTTGAAGCTCGTTTCAGGTGGTTGGTGTCGTGAATTTGTGAACCTGGTTCAAGCATCTTCAACCAATATCAACCTGATCATCACATCAGAAACCATTTACGCCCCTGAGACACTCCCAGTTGTCGGTGAGCTTGTCATTGAGCTTGTGCAGTCGAGTAAGGGCTCTTTTGCCATAGTAGCAGCTAAGGACATCTACTTCGGTGTTGGTGGGAGCTTGGTGGAATTTGAGCAGTATCTTGAGCAAAGACAAAGTCAAGGCGCTACAATTACATTTGAAGTGGAAAAAGTGAGCGCAGGCCTAAAACGGTCTATCGTATTGATCAAATGATAATACTCTCTTGTTATATAGCAATGAATGAAGATCCGCTAATCTTCTGTGTGCGCTTCATGCTGTCTTTTTGTCAGTAGGTCTTATCATTCCACAAGTCCAAACCCTCACATCCCCAACCCCGTCGGGTTGTGTCCGGTTAACCGGAGCACCAAAATAGCCCGTAACTCCGGGCATCTCCCGGGTTCCATGAAGTTCCACCCACCCTTGTATTGAACAATTTTTTTTGGACGTTCTGGCTGCAGCCGCGCGCAGCAGTGGCGCGATGAGCTGAAAAGGGTGTGCTGTATTCTGGGAATTGACACATCCGCCGAAGAGCAACCGGAGTTACCGAATTCTGAATTCGCCCTGTGCTGTTTAAACCTACAATTGTCGCAAATAAGTGTAGTAATAAATTGTGGCTCAGGCTGTGTATCTTTCCAACTGCTTAGATCGCTTCTTGAAATGGGGCAGTCTGAGCCTTGAGGCTAGAACCTTCGTGCATTTGATGTTTGTGCGAGTTGGCGTATGCTGCAGATGCCTCACGAGTCACGACCACAAGTCCAAACGCTTCCCAGCATCTCGGTGCTGAAGAGTTGATACCATTTATTGTTAGCTATAAATTCGCTCAATTACCTTACTCGACAATAAGGTTCGTTTAAGTCCTAAGTTCACTGCTTGTTCTTGATTTCGGTGTTGACTCTCGCTTCTCTTTGAAGATTTGCACCCTGCTTTGTTTACATTTCTGAAGGGGTGCGGAAGCAAAGGACATGAGTCAAAGGTTGAGCGGCGTTGCGTAAACCCAGAAAATCGTTTTATCATGAAGTGTGATGAGACGTGGGAATAGACTTCTAGTGTTAAAGCTGGTGAGCATTTCAATAGGTTTAATGTATGATGTGTCCAACTGTGGGATGAGAGCAAGGGGTGTTTTGAGCTGAGGGCCACACCCAAGTTCACAACATACAAATAGTGATAGCCCTCCATTCGACATCTGCCCCTACAAAACCATTCGACATAAAATAAAAATAGATTAAAAAGGTTATCTCATGAGATAGAATATTGAAAGAAAAGTGACAAAGACGATTAAAAAGACGTTACCGAGCCAATGCAAAAAAAAACCCAACATTCCAGGTACAGTGGGTCAAACGGAAGCAGTGCAGCTGAGCAGTATAATGTAGCAACCCAGAATTACATGAATGGTCCATTGAGCAGATTGGTGGGGTTTGTGGCTGTGATTAGTGGAGAGGGGGGTACTCAGTGATCAAGCAGAGATCTTGGAGACAATGGCCTTGAACTTGGCGAAGAACTTCTTGATGACATTCTTCTTCTCCTCAGTAGTCTTAGCCTCAGTGATCTCCTTCTTGGCATCAGTGGCGGCTTCGATAACCTCCTCCTTGACGGCCTGGATACCAGTGGCGTTGGACTCGGTAGTCTCCTCCTTTGGCTGCTCAACAGCAGTCTCCTGAGCAGTGGTCTCGGTAGACTCAACAGCTGGGGTGGCAGTTGGAGCGACGGTCTCCTCAATCTTGTTCTCGACGGCAGCGGACATTGTGATTTGTATTGTTGTTGTTGTTAATAGTGAGAAGAAATAGAAGGGACGGTAGAAGCGGAGAGAGGAAACCAAACGGGGGAGCGCCACCGTATTTATAGCGCACAACTCATCTAACTCTGCCAAAACAAGGCGGGCAAACTTTTGCTGTTTGCAGGGGCTTGCGCGCATACGCCTGCTGGAAAAAAGCCTTACGAGAGGGCAGCAAAGAATTTTTTGACAGGGTGCACAGTCACAGCATAATAACCTAAGCAATTGTTTTTTGTGTGATACTGATAATGTTATAGTGAGCTAATGTTATTTAAAGCTTTCTCTTGAATCTGAGCGCTCAGACGACAGCTTACGTGCTGAGCTTGATAATTATTTTAGCAAAAGCGCAGTCGTGTGTGGCGCAAATCTCACATGAGATGTCATAAAGCCGCGCACCTCTGGCTATGTTCTTAAGCATCGGTGCCGTCGTGAGATCTTTCATGGGTTCCTAGGCTGGTGTACTAAACTGGTGTCGACTATATCGGGTACATCTGATGATGTGTGTGCATGTTTATAGGCACGGTGGTAGCTCTCAGTGAGCTTGCTCCGGTATCCAGCACAGTTCATTGGAGCTTCCACTGTGCACACATTGCCTATACATTCTCTATGTACACTACGGATTTCGCTCCAACGTATGAGTGTCAAAGTTTCGTTCAACATTACATTGCTGTATGGAGTTACGAGTAATGTGGAAATTTTACAAACATCTATGAGCAGTGCATTAGGGCATTGATAATATTAATTGACTGGTGGATGTGGTCCTATTCGGTTGTTGGCCCCCTTCGACACAGGCACGCCAATTCTGGAAGGTACACCGCTAATTAAAAGGTCAAAAAGCCTACATCGGGATAGAAATGTCATATAACTGTATAGTGGCTCATACTTTTAACCGTTGATTCAACATTCCAGATTGTCTTTGGGCTTGCCTGACACAATGGAGTGCCACAAGTGGAAACTACCAGCCAGCACTTTTGACTTCTCCGCGTTTACCCAGCCACTGGGCCAGAGGAATCTGTGTGTTGCCCCGTAACAAAACCAATAAGCCGGGGCTAGACTTTCACTTCCGACCATTCATGTGACATCTACCTCGGATATAGGTATCATCGTCGACAGGAAAAACCAGTAGGGCCAGGCTCTTTCGAGAGTCAAGGCTAGTTTTGATAAACCTTACGAAACAACGCAATTGCTCATAACTTGTGGGTCCAGTGACAGGATCATTGAATCATTCAACGTAAACATATCACTGAGCACACATATACTCATCTTGTACCGTCTCCTTTGAGCAGCATTATCATAACTTGTACACCAGGTGAAAGCACGACTACAAAACAAGAGATCCCGCAATGTATCAACCGCGTCAGGTCTACCTCGATGCAAACTCTCAGCAGAGACCTATGACTCAACCTTCTCAGTCAATTGGTCTGTCGGCGTTGCAACAACAGCAATTTCCTGTTTTCAATTCACAGATGCAAGGGTCGAGTCAGATGCCACCTCCTTCCGCTCCTTCCATGATGACGAACTCGATGGCGCAACAGCAACAACAATCACAACAGCAGCTATCATCACAGCCTCTTCCACATCAACTCCCTACCTCTCAAATGGCCCCTGGCCAATCACAGTCTAGTGCTGCTCCTACAACAAGTGGACCGCGCGCTCTTGATGATGAGAACGTTTGTCAGTGGATCATCGAGCTTACGTACGGTCCGAACCGTGAGCAAGCACTTCTGGAACTTGGTAAGAAGCGGGAGCAATACGAAGACCTTCCACTAGTATTGTGGAACTCGTTCGGTGTGATGACGGCGCTATTGAGTGAGATCATTGCTGTATATCCTTTGCTCTCTCCACCCAGCTTATCATCTTCCGCTTCTAACAGAGTTTGTAACGCGCTGGCCCTCTTGCAGTGTCTTGCCGCACACCCAGATACAAGATCAATGTTCCTCAATGCTCATATCCCGCTATTTCTTTACCCATTCTTGAATACGAACTCCAAGCAGCGTCCATTCGAGTACCTGAGGTTGACGAGTTTAGGTGTCATTGGCGCACTAGTCAAGAACGATACACCGGAAGTTATTTCATTCCTGCTGACTACCGAGATCATTCCATTGTGTCTGAGAATAATGGAGTCATCATCTGAATTGTCCAAAACTGTTGCTATCTTCATTGTCCAGAAGATTCTCGTGGACGATGCTGGCCTGGCGTATGTTTGTCAGACCCCTGAAAGGTTCATGGCAGTTGCCAATGTTCTCAAGACGATGGTAGACCAACTCGTTTCCAATCAGGCATCCAGATTGCTCAAACACGTGGTGAGATGTTACTTGAGGCTGAGTGATAACGCTGATGCTCGTAGAGCACTCAAGCAATGCTTGCCTGAAACGCTCAAGGATGGCACTTTCCACATGGCTCTGAAAGACGATCAGGCTTCTAAGAAGTGTCTTGCTCAGCTTTTGCTGAACCTTGGAGACTACGAAGGCCAGCAGCAACAAGTTCCTCTACCACAACAGCAACCACAGGCACCTCACCTGGCTATGCAGCAGACTCAGCTTCCGCCACATATGCAGGGCAGAGTTTGATGGCATGGTATGCTACTTTAACGCCATTTATTTTCATCGAGATATGTGGGCGCAACGATAACGATACACACTTGGTCCATAATCTCCCAAAGCAAACAAATCCATCCACGAACTATGACATCATGATCTAAGCTTACTCCAATCTGCTAACATTCAAGCAGATGCTTTGTACACTACTAATATAACCTTTTCTGCATAATCAATTCCAACATGTAGATTATCTGTTTCTCTGAAAATATTAAACTCATCTGACACTTCGACTCAAGTGTTACCCGGCTTATGAGATCGTCGAGGCTGATCTCACGAACGCGAAAGGACAACAACAACCGATGTTGAAACGGAATCGCTGTCAAGAACCACACGACAGCACCATCGACAGTGCGCTACCAAACACCGTTGTGTTGTGCTTGTTTACACTTATCTGGGTTGATTTACCACCGCTCTTGCTATTGACCAGCTCATAGTTGATAGCCGCCGGCCCAATCTTCTGCAAAAACATCGCACACCCCAACAGCAGGCACGCCCATCAGCCGCCATGTCCACACGCACGTACAAAAAGTATGAGGACGGTGAATCCGGAGCTCTCCCTGACAAGATGAATGTCTTCCAGGAGTGCCAGACCGCGTTCAATGCCACGCCCGTCAATGCCAAAAGATGCCGTCTTTTGTGCTCGAGACTCCTCAGACTTCTCTACTCTGGTGAGACTTTCCCAAAGCAGGAGGCCACTACCCTCTTCTTCTCCATCTCCAAGCTCTTCCAGCACAAAGATTCCTCTTTGAGACAAATTGTGTACCTCACTATTAAGGAGCTTTGTAAGATGTCTGACGATATCTTGATGGTCACCTCGTCCATCATGAAGGATGTTCAGAACGGTGATCTCGTCTACAAGCCAAATGCCATCAGAACGCTCGCCAGAGTTTTGGATGGTACCACCGTCAACGCCGCTGAGAGACTTCTCAAGAGTGCTATCGTCGATAAGCACCCAACTGTCTCATCAGCTGCCCTTGTCAGTTCTTACCACTTGCTATCTGTTTCCAAGGAGGTTGTCAAGAGATGGACTAATGAGGTTCAAGAGGCCGTCTTGGCCTCTAAATCATACCCACCAACTGCTGAGGGGTACGTCACTGACTCTTTGCTTACACAGTATCATGCTCTTGGCTTGCTCTATGAACTGAGAAACCATGACAAGATGGCTTTGAAGAAGTTGATCCAGCAGTTCTCCAAAAACCTGAGAAACCCATTGGCTATTGGTCAGCTAATCCGTTACTTGAATGAAGTGTTGCAGAATGATCCATCATTGATTCCAACTCTCTTCCCATTACTGCACGACTGGATGTACGCCAGACATCACTCCGTCAACTTGGAAGCCATCAAGGTTGTAGTCTCATTGCCAGTCAGTAATGAACAATTTGCTGATGCTGTTCAGAGACTGCAATTCTTGTTGGCATCTCCAAAGACTGTCTCTAGATTTGCAGCTGTCAGAATTCTTAACAGAATCTCTTTGAAGAATCCTGAAAAGATTGCTGCTTGTAACTCAGAATTGGAAGCTTTGATCAACGACCCAAACAGATCAATCGCTACCTACGCTATTACTACCTTGCTCAAGACTGGCTCCTCTGATAGTATCGAAAGATTGATCAAGGTTATGTCTAAGTTCATCAACGAGATTTCTGATGAATTTAAGATCATCATTATTGAGGCCGTCAAGACCTTGTCCTTAAAGTTCCCAGCTAACTACCAAGCTATGTTGAGTTTCCTCGTTGACATGCTCAATGACGAGGGTGGTTTCGAGTTCAAGAATGCTATTGTTGAGGCCATCTTTGACTTAATCCACTTCGTTCCACAATCCCGTGATATTGCTCTTGGTGATCTCTGTGAGTTCATTGAAGACTGTGAGTACTCCGAGCTTGTTGTGAGAATTCTCAACCTTTTGGGTAACGAAGGACCAAAGACTACCAACCCAACACTCTACATCAGACACATTTACAACAGAGTGGTTTTGGAGAACTCCGTGGTTAGATCTGCTGCTGTTATTGCTTTGTCCAAATTCGCTTTGATTGATGCCACAATCAACAAGTCTGTCAAGATTCTTCTCAAGAGAATTGTGAACGACGTGGACGATGAGGTTAGAGACCGTGCCATCATATCATTGAAGTTCTTGGAGGGTATTGACCAGTCTGCTGTTACTAAAGAGCAAGTTGTTGAGTTGACTAAGCCATCACATACTTACGACTTGAGCTTGTTGGAGAGCAAGTTGCAAAGTTACCTTTCTGGTGATGTCTCAAGCTTTGTTACTCCATTCGATATCTCTGCCATTCCAAAGATGACAGAAGACGAGTTTAGAGCTGTGGAGTTGAAGAGAAAGACCAGTAAGTTTGACAGCAAGCATGAGGGATCAGACGACAGATTACCTGCAGCTGATGCAAAGGCACAGAATGCCGAGCTTTCTCAGCAGCAGTATCTCCAGGAGTTGGCTCAGATCGAAGAGTTTGCCTCCTATGGAGCCGTCTTGCATTCTTCTGCTGCAGTTCCACTTACTGAGAAGGATAACGAGATCGTCGTTGAGGCTATCAAGCATGTCTTCGAGAAGTTCATCGTTTTGCAATACACCATCGAGAACACCTTGGACCAGGTTATTTTGGAGGATGTTTCCCCATTGGCTGACCCTGAGGCTGAGATTGAGGGTGAGTCATACACTATCACAATCGACTCGCTGTCGCCTCATGAAAAGGCCAGTGCGTACTACGTGTTCGAAAGACCAGAAGAGCCTCAAATCTTCACACTCGGTTTCACCAACAAGCTTAAGTTCATCTCCAAGGAATGTGACGCACAGTTGGTACCATTCGATGACGGTTTCGAAGATGAGTACGAGATTGAGAGTCTCAGTATAACTGCCGGTGACTTCATCGTACCTTCATTCATTGGCAACTTTGACTTGGCCTTTGACGAGTTGACCGTTCAGGCTGAGGGCACTTTCCAGATGGATGTCACATCCATTCAGGAGGCTGTTGACCAGATTATCCAGAATACCTCCATGCACCCAGTAGAGGGTAAGGATGTCTTCAACGAGACATCACACACGTTGAAGCTGTTTGGTAAGTCTCTTGCTGGTGAGAAGACTGGTGCACTTGTTAAATTTGTGCACCGTGCCAATTCACCGGTCACTTTGAAGGCAGTTGTTAAATCTGACAACGATGAGCTCTCCGAAGCGGTTCTAGAGGGCATTTCTGCTTGAGCTCACACCCTTTGATTTGTATGATAAACGTTACTTTATATAAGCTGAATTACTTCGACGAGTCTACAGTAGTTTACTTAAAACACATTCAATTCATTAGATCATTCGGTTTGATCAAAACATAAGTATATCATCACAGACATTAACAAAACCAGCTCGAACGCTGCAATAGAGAAAAAAAGCCAAGACGAACAAAAACATAGGGGAATAGCATAATCCTGTCATAAGGTTTAGTTGAAAGCATAGCTCCAGAAGAAGGGAAAGAGAAAAAAAACATAATCATCAAAAGTCGTAAGCATCACATCTTGTTGAACATGGACATCAAGAACTGATCATTGGCATCAATTCCCATGGCCTTATCCAAGTTCTCCAGCTCCTCAATGGAGTAGTTCGAGCTGGTGTTACTGAGCAAGTACATCAAATCGTCTGTGTCCTCCTGTGAAGTAGAGTTTGGGTCCAGATTGGAGTGGATGTTCAAGAGAGAAGTAGACTTGAAAACGTTAACGGTGCTCGAAGAAGGAACAGTAGCAACACTGTTGAGCTTGCTGTAGAGATCGGAGTCTGTCTGTTGAGGAGCCTGGTGGATGTTCATGTTGAGGTCAAACATCTTGTCCTGAGATGCAAACTGAGCATCGAAGTCAAACTCAGAAAGCTCAAGTGGTGTCTCGAAGGTGGCGAGTGGGTCGATGTTGAACTCCTGATTGACGTTCAAATGATTCAGGTCGATGATATCCTCTGGCATCTGCATCTGGTCCAAAGGGTCGATGTCGTGAAAAAGTGGAGACTCGTGTGAGAGTCTGGATCTCTTTCTTGTGTCGAAGTCGAACTCAAGGTTCTCAGACACAGGTGTGAAGATGGAAGAAGCAGGACTCATCAACGATGTGACTGGGGAAGCGGTGGAAGCAGGAGTGTAAACAGAGCTCCAGCTTCTCTTGGTGGATACGGTAGAGTTAGGTGTGGATGATGCTGACGAGAAGCAGTCTCCGAAGTTAGAGCAAAGAGCCATGTTGTGCTCTGGCCTGATGATGTTCACTGCCCACACCTTGTTCTTGACAGAGTAGCTCACTCTCAGTCTGAATGGACAGCACTCTTCAGGGGCTGGTCTGATTCTCTTGCCTCCCTTGACGCCTGGGACTTTGGTTGTTGAGTTGCGTGGAACTGTTGGTCTTCTGTGGACGTTCTTGCACTTGAAAACAACCTTGGATGCGTCAGATCTCTCAATCACCAGTGTGATACCTCTTGCGTCCAGCCTATCGTGCATCCATGGCTTGATGTCGTCGCGGTTCTCGAAGTCAGGCACCGGGTGAAGAGCCTCGAGGAGCTCTTCGTTGCTTGTAATGTTGTAAGCTGTGGATCTGACGTATGGTACCATTGTAGAAATAATGAGTGTAACTAGTTTGAGACCGTAGGAGAAAGGGCTTGGAGGAGCAGTCTTCTGTTGGGGTGTGTGGTCACTCTTTGTTTGGCCCTGTGTCAATTGGGTACGTGTGTCTTGTGTGAAGCTCGGGACGAACTCTTTATTGAAGGTCTTGGGATGGTTATTCTATTTGAGAAAGAACAAAGAACAGCGTCTTGTTACTCTCTCGACCAGCCCGGGCCCGACAGATGGAAAAGATAACTGGAATATATATGAGAGTGAGCGTTCAGCGGAGTCATGCGGGAAAATTTTTATCTCAACCATCAGCAACCAATGAGCGTGCGCCCTCCGGGACAAACGGGACAAATGTCATTTCAGTGATTTCCCAATTTGCTCGCTCTTTGGTAGTTCAAAAACCTCGAGATGAAGCCCGTGATGTATCTACCAGCAAAGCAGGGATGACTGCTGCTTTTTATGTACCCTGGTGATCCAACAACATTGAAATAAGAGCTTCAATAGCCTTCTTCGATGACCCGGAGTCGGTGAGTGTGTCCCTGTTAGATGATCGAGATAACTCTGTAGGGAACAAACCCGACGGTTCGCGGATTCACGGGGTAACGAAATGTCCCGAGAGCCGCTCCAGGATTCGCTGGAGCAGAGAGCAGAGTGACTGCTACTTCTGTTGTACGAGCCGTACCTCTCAGGTGTGTCAATTGTTGGGGTAGCAATGCCGTAGTGCTTCGGCAAGTGAAGTCTAAGTTGTAATAGATTGTGTTCAATACTGCCTGTTTTGGTGCTCTCCTGGGATCTATAACCTGTGGAAGTGGACTACACCGCGATATCATTATAGAGACCATGAACAAGCTCAGAAGCTCCTTTGGTCAAAGTGGTGTCGTATTAGTACTGCTTGCATCCAGGTCAACGCTTCTCAAGACTTTTCAACTCCCAAAGCTATGCAAGCTGCCGAAACCAATGGCACCAAACAGCGTCGAGGGTTCGGGACAAATCCGCAATCGGCTATACTTGGCACATAGGATACAGCCGCAGTTGGCACAAAAGCGCGGCATGTCCAGGATTTTCGCGAGCCCGCGCTGTGGTTGGCTCCTTCTGCAACAACTTTTTTCCAGAGGAACTCTGAGTCCGCAGCTATGAGCGGTTCCGGCGCCTCTGTACAAATTGGCCTGCATGTTGGTGTGTGTATGAATTTTTATTTCTCTTTAGTCCCTTTGAGGCTTGGTTGAGCCTCCTCCATCCGCATCACAATAGTTGAATACAAAGGATGTATGTGTGCGCTTCAGATTATCTCAGGTGAATGTCATGAAAGCGTTTAGCAACTTTACTATCTATATTGCTGAACCTGTTAGAAATACTCCAGACTGTTGCTCAAAGCCCATTCGTTCCTTTTCAACTCTAGACCCTTGGCGGTGTTGTTCGACTAAATAGTTTATGTGCACTGATCGTTTAGATAACTTTGATCATTGGTTTTGTCCCTTTTGTCTTGCGTGTCGCGACTCCAGGACATGCGTCCCAACCGCGAATGAACGATGGCCATTGGCTGGACGGCGCTGGGTATGGCTAGAAGAAACGAAAAAAACCGCTCCCGGGAGCTACGAGATGTGAAAGCGTCATACCCGTCCAATGGACAGGCCTTCGTCATGACAGGCAGTCAGCTGCTTCATTTGCGCTGCGAACGATGCTGCATAGCTACAGGAAGAGAAAGGTAAATCTTCCAATTCAATGTTAGTAAGCTGGTTGACTCTCGAATGCACATTTCAGGAACTCAGTGCAATTTCGGCTGCACTGATTCAGGTAGAGTTAGAGCCACTGTTGACAATTTTATACTAGAAGTAGTAACGATTGTTTGATAACACCAACTCATCAACTCTATTTGGGACTGGTTTGTAAGGTTGTGGGGTTGTGAGATCAATGGTTGAATTGTGCCTGGAAGGAGATTACGTGCAGGAGCGCGTTGCTCCACTCTGCACGTTTCATAGGGCATGCAATAGCGTGTCGCGTAGCCACTTTGAAGGATATCTACCTCAGGTTTTGACAGTGTGTAATGTGCTTCTTATGGATCTGATATAGTTGTGTATATATTGCGTGTCCCTTCTTTAGTTTCTGTGAGTGGTTTGTATTGCTCTAGTTGGTGCTTTGCCTAAGCAAAGTAGGGCATAACACCGAGAGCTGGCTCATCGTGTCCTCCAAAGTGCACTATAATGCCCAATTTAACCAAACCAACTACACAAATCCACACAATGCTCAGTGTAGTCTCAAAGTCTTCTTACACCACCACATTCACACCCCGAACTGCCGTACACCACCAACTCAACCCACCATCAAACTCCCAGATGATAGCCCTCCAAAACGCGTGGATCTCGCGGTGCGTGCTGGCCCTGGCCAAAAGGTAAACAGACGCGCTCGTTTTGGAGGAGTTGAGGGAGGGCTCGCGTACTGTGTGCGACACCGAAAAGTGAAATTGAACCATGCGCTCAATGTCTCTCGAGTACCATTCATTCATCGTAGCTAGTTGAAGAGTATTATTGCCCCCGCACGCACTAGAGGAGCACTTTGAACATCAACATCAACACACAGCTTCGTTCAGCGTGTCATTCTCCATACCCTGCTCTAACCATCGACCCCCCATTGACCATCCAAACGCGCTCCAACCGGGCTAGCAAAGTCGAGCTGGTAAACAAACTACACCAAAATCAGCATCCATCCCAGACACAAAACACATCTCTCAGGGCGCTAAGCAAGTATGAGAGCCTACCACATGCCCTCACTCCCAGAGATTCCCATCGACCACTTCAACACCAACAACGACATGGCGGACACCACACAAATGAAGCTCAAAATCCTCTACGCTGTTGATGATCAGACCAACTTTCTCGCCAGGTCGCCTCACACAGTCAGGGTCAAGACCGCCAGAGTCCCAATACCTGGCCAGCACGATATTATGACGTTGGGGGCTGTCTCATTGAAGGAGGTCATCTTCCCAGTCATGCAAGCGAGCCCGGAGCTCTTCTCCAACCCATCGTTTGACTACTCGGTCTACGTGAAGGACGTTTCCGAAGAGGACGAGCCATTTGTTGGGCAGGGCTTCGTTTCTTCAATCCTTAATAACGGTACACTCAATGATGAGGTCCTCGTTCCGGGTAGAGTCTGCTCCAGTTTTGCATCGATATTGAACAAAGGTCCTGCTGAAATCTTGGAGGTTCGCCTAAGGTTGTCCAAGGTCAGTAAAGCCCCAACACAACCAGCTCAGCAACAGCCAGCACAGCACCAGCAGCAACCGGTACAACATCAGCAACATACAACACAACCACAAGCGCAGGTACAGGAAACAAGGTCTCGTCGCTCCTCTACATCTAAGCCTTCCTCTAAGAGATCACATCAATCTATGATTTCAGAAGATGACGACGGCAAGTTTGCTCATCCAACCTCAATCCAGAAGAAGCCAACAAGGATTGTCAACCCAGCTCCTGCTCCTAAGGCATCCCGTACTTAGTCACTCCCTGTCTTTGACATTTCGCCAATCGCTAGGTTCCCACCACAGTCAATTGCTCGTCGTATATACATGGCTGACAAGCAGAACACAACATTCAACACTAACACCAAGATTGGCTCATACGGATACACTATGGAACAGAGACCATCCACATACAACAACCCAGCGATGCCATCAACCAGGGTATCAGTTCAGCAGGTGAATAGAGCTGCTGTGAATCCAGCCATCGTCCAAGAAGATCCATCCCAGCCTCCAGTGTGCTTCCATTGCAACACCAGCGAATCGAAGACCTGGAGATGGAACAACAGCAACGATGAGAGTCAAAGGGGTATGATGTGCTACCAGTGTTTCAACTACTTGAGCACCAGAGGTGTGATGAGACCAGAACGCTTATTCAAAAAACAGACGATTTCAAAGAAGAAAGTAACGTCTCAGTCCACTGTCCAGGCATCATCATCTCCAGTCAGCTCGGGAACTGAAACCATACCAACAACTACTCCAAGCAACACCGCAATCAATATGAAGACAACGGGCACCAAGAATGGAATGAACCCTTACTATGCCAACTCATCTGACCCGGTGGACATTGACGAGATGATTAACAGTGACTTAGATTTCAATATGGGACCAATGACTGATATCGATCCATTTCCACAAAATTCTAGGGTACCCGATGACAAGGAGAACGTTCCACCTTCTTCATACCTGCAAAATCCTCAGCATCGCTCACAGATACCTGTTCCATCGCAAAACATGGAACCTCGCCCTGTGTCTATCAGAAGAGCATCTAGACAAACCTCTTTTGAAAAGATGCTAGCCAAGTCATTCAGCGGAGCACCACCATCTGCTGGTCAGGGTGTGATGACTCCAAGTACGTGGATGGTTGACCTCTATGAGGATAACTTGGAGCCAACGCCGAAGGATGGTGAAAACGGGAGTAACAATGGTACGCCCAAGGACATTGACAACACACCAAGGGACATGAATACTTGTAACACGCTACCTTGCAATGAGGATTCGCCAGAGGACACAAGAACCTCAAACCAGCCTCAAGGCCAAAACACGCCAATGAACGTCAATGCCAACACGCTCAAGGCCACTACAATGCCTTCGTCACCAATGGCTGAGGACTCAAGAATCAGCACTTCGCCAAACTCCATGCAAAACTCTGATTGGTCTCACAGTGACAGAACCCATCTGAGCTCTCAGGCTCATGAGCTCCCACCAAAAGCCAACTTCCAGCACAACCCAACAATCGGAACGTCTTACACCGATGTTCAGTGATACTCAGTAGCATGAGTATCCTTTCTAATTTATTTAATGTCACCTGATAGAACTCATTTTACTTGTAGGCCACAGAGATACAGATTTGGACCTCAAAGCCCCGCGAAGACCACGTTGCCTGTGGTGGCTGATCAGCGGTGGAGTTGAGGTGGGCTCGGAGAAATCGAAAATGTCAACAAAGCGAGCGCTGGCAAAAACATCCACTCCGTCATAGCGTGACTTTAGGCAAAACGGCTCGATATATCACCAACCACTGCTCAGTATAGAAGCTCTCGATACAATGGTTGAAGCTGGTGCTGTTTTGTACTACACAGCTGGAGCTGTCGCGGTTCTCTTCGCCCTGGTAAGCCTCACACTGAAGAAAAGGGACTGTTTAACGTCTACCCGGAAGTTGAAGGAAACTAACTGCCCATACTACAGACCTATATCGCTGTTATCATATTCTCCCACTCACCTCGTCCCCCAGTGGATTCAGAGAAGACATTTTTGACAACGTCGAAAGATGGTACAGACCCTGAGCTCAAGCCGCTGCCCGAAAGAGGGTTGCTTAAGGAGGTTGAGGATATTCAGCTCTCTGTCGTCATTCCATGCTACAACGAGACAACGAGGCTCAGGTTTGGGCTGGACGATGCTGTGGAGTACTTGAGGGAAGCATACGGCGACTAGTGGGAAATACTCATCGTTGACGATGGCTCGAAAGACGGAACTACACAGTACGCCCTTGACCTTGCACACTCAGAGTACAAGTTGAAGCCTGGTCAAATGAGGGTAGTTCAGCTAGTTAAAAACAGGGGCAAAGGTGGTGCTGTAACACATGGAATGCAGCATATTAGGGGCAAATATGGAATTTTTGCTGATGCGGATGGTGCTTCCAAGTTCAGTGATGTTTCGAAGCTCGTGGAGTCCATCAAGGAGTATGGCGACAGACCGGCTGTTGCGATCGGATCTAGAGCTCACATGGTCAAATCTGATGCAGTGGTGAAGAGATCCTTCATCAGAAACTTCCTGATGTACTGCTTGCACACTTTGGTCTTCGTGTTCGGTATCAGGGATATCAAGGATACCCAGTGTGGGTTCAAGCTCTTCAACAGAAGTGCAATTGCTCAAATTTTCCCATATATGCATACAGAAGGCTGGATCTTCGATGTCGAAATCCTCATCATCGCCATCAGAAAGCAGATTCCAATCAAGGAGATCCCTATCTCGTGGCACGAAGTTGGTGGGTCTAAGATCGACCTTGCGAGGGACAGCATCAACATGGCCATCGACTTGGTCGTGACTAGACTCGCTTACCTTTTGGGCATCTACAAGGACAACTGAGAGAAAAAAGAGTTTTTGCTTCCCTGGATATAGAATAGCATCAACGGTATCCTTAGTTATAGTACAAATTTGTAGTTTAATTGGTGTGCATCACTTGGGCACTGGCTTGGTGACCTCTCTGTTAATGATTCTAGCGTTGTCCATGAGTGTTTCACCCAGCTCTTCGAATGTGAATTGATCCTCATCAAGCCTGTCAAAGGCCTCCAGGAGTTTGTGCATGTCGATTTCAAGTTCTACCTCGTGTGACTCCTTCTGATCGCCACGAGCCTTTTCTCTCGATATGACGTCCGTCATGTCGATCCTCGTAGCTGTGGCAGCATGGAAGAACGAGGTTCTCTTCTTGTGTCTTTCACTTTCAGGTGTTCGGTTCTCAAATCTTTCTGGGTTCTCATCAACTGGCATTTCAAGTGACATGGTGAGTCTGTAATCAAACATATGGTCAGGGGAATGGACAAACAAACTGCCCATCTTCACCTTCTGTATTTTATCCACGATTCTGTTGGTACTTGTATCTGTGGTTAATCTCACAAAGCGGGGCATTTGACCACCAGCTGCCTCTCTGTAACTGCGATCAATCTGGTCAGTTCTCTGTGTTCTGAACTTGTCCTTGTGCAGTTTACTCAGCCCAGTGATGTACTTCCTGATACGTTCGAAATGCTCTTTCTCCATACCAGCATTGTAGAAACAGTCCAGCATGAATGCATCATCAATAATACTCTCATTTGTCACAGGCACTAGGATTCTGCGATCACTTTGCTTGTGCCAGATGCGCCCAAACTTGACCTCCAACTCCATGAAGCGACGCTTGTCTTTTGGAACATTGGCAATCTGCGCATACACCCAATTGGTGACTCTTCTCGTTAAATCGTTGTAAGGCTTTACTCCTGTTATCGAGAACTCACGCTCCACTGCTTCTCTGCCACGAGCACTTTCACGGCTGGATCTCGGTCCTTGCCCATTGGACGAACGAGCTACACGACCGTGATGCACCCACTTCTGAGCCCAGATAGGTGGCTTCTGGTAACGTCTTGGTTGGTCACCTTGCTTTGGTCCAGCCTCTCCGGCGTTATCGTCTTTCTCTATAGTGGTGAGCTTGTTGATCTCTTCATCAATGTGCTTCTTAGCGCTCTTGTGTGGGGTGGCAGCCTTCGCTGGCTTTTCGGTCTTCTTGTCAGCTGTGACATCCTTTATTAGCGCCTGTCTCTCGTCACTTTTCTAATCATCAACGGCAGTGGCTCTAGTTGTAGGTCCAATGTCGTTATTGGCATTATCCTTGGGGTTAGAGCTGGATGTCTTTTCCGTGTACACTGGCTCTTCAAACTCGATGGACTTGGACCCTCCAAGTGACTGCTGAAGTGATGCTGGCTTTGCCACAGTCTTCATAGGAACCACAGGAGAGTTGGATTCGCTTGCGCTCATTTCATACGATAATCTTCTGGCAATGCTTGGTGTTTCCTTACCGTCAACGTCAACATCTGTTTCATTTGTCAGAGAAGATATTGAGCTTCTAGCTTTGATATCAACCAGCTTGTGCGTTGATGGTGTTTGAAGACTTGTCTAGGAGTTGATTGTGGTCTTCTGCAGCACCGGTGATTGACTTGGCTGTGCAAGTGGAGAAGAACTGTGGACCTGGGAGTCGTCGTTGTTCAGCACATCGCTGATTGATGAGAAGCGCTTCTTGAGCTCCGGTTTGGTCTCTGTAGTTTCCGGTTTCGGCTGCTCCGATCTGGACGATAGCAGACTCTTCAAATCCATGTCTGTGTATATTCCACGAGTAGTGGGGACTTTTCCTCCCGTTGTTATTGTAGAGACATCCACGATGACGTGAAGTTTTCCGTAGAGTTGAGCACCGGTGAGCGTCCGGCTGTCTCTTACGTAATGAGTGTGTCAGCGCAGTTACCCGGCTTTCATTACGACAGCGTGCCTGTGATGGTAGTTGAGATGTTCTACACTTTGAGGGATAAAAAGTAACATAATGCATTTGCTCAACACGTCACCTTGTTTCCAAGGTATGTTGAAGGTAGATTCGTGAAATAATAAAGAGAGATCGTCAAGTTGTGCGTGCAAAGGTGGAAGCCAGCGTAGCTCGGGCCAAACGCATGAACTGACGGCAAACAACAAAAGCAACACCAACAGATACAAAAAAAGGGGTGATAAAATGGAAAGCACCAGTCTGGGAAGTAAAAAGGTCCTATTGAAACACAGTCTCATTTGTAAGGGTTTGGCGAACTAACTCTCAGTCCGGTGACAGGGTTAACAATCTCCAGCACCTTCTTAGCTCTTGGTGTGATACCTCTTGGTGAGGATTTCTCGGTGTTGTCTCTCTTTTGCATTGGTGAAGTGGTGTGTGCGTTCTGTGTTGTTGGGGATACTGTAGGAGAAAACGTGGAAGATGTGTATGGGTTGAACTTGTGATGAGTGAAGTTATTAGACTGGCCTTGGGGTATCTCCGGACAGAACTCCAAATCGTCCTCAAGGTCGAATCCCTTCTGTGCATTTAGACGTGCCCTATTCGAGTAAAGGGATGCGAAGGTGAGGTTTGGTGACAGGTTAGCAGCTCTTGGTGTTGGATAAACCCCGTTCATGCTCTGAGCCTGCCCTCTGGTACTCAGGGTCAGGTTGTTGTACACCTGCTGTTGTTGGTTCAATAGAGCGCTCGTGGCAAGAGGTGATTGGTTGTACACGTAACCGTTACCCATCTTGTGCTGCTGATGTGAGTTCTGTTGTGGCATGCCATGTCCAGGAAAGGCCATGGATCCGAAGTCATGGCCCATAGGCTGTTGCTGTTGGCTTGGTAACATGGTGGCGCAGTGGGATGTGTGCAGAGAACCTTGTCTTTGTCGTAATCAATCTGGACTGAAGGTGAGAATTTGATAAGTTATCACGAGCTTTCGGGCAAAACAGGTATTTCCAGTGGTGTGAAAGTCCTGTTCTTGATAACGTTGCTTACTTCAAGATTAAGCTCTCAGATTGGAGATTGAACCGTTGGTAAACAGAAGATTTGCGCGATTCTGGTGGGGGGGAAATTCAGGCTCTCCTAAAGCGTGTGATTATGTCTTGGTACAAATATCAAGTGCTAGTTGCAGTCACAGTGTAGAGGTGACACGGTATTATATTTGCGATGGGTGAGTGGTGTTTCGGGAGAGTGCTGGCTCGACATTTCAGGACAGGGTCACTACAGCAGCTATCTGTGCCATTTGTATCGGGCGGCGGGCCCAGCGCGCGCCTACCAACAAATCAGGTGCTTGTCGTCAGGAAAAAGAAACGGGTTGACTTCCTGTTTCGGGAGGAGCACCTAAATGCGGTGTATACATTGGTGACGCACCCCGAACCGGACCAAGGCTCAAGACTACATGTTGTGGCTTCGATGTATGAGAGTCGTGATATTGAAGCGTGGACGGGTATCATGTATCGCTGCTAGGATGGATCATTGATTAGCAACGTGGTGTTTGGTCGTCTGTAGATCTGAACTGGGGCAAAACAGAGGCTAGCCCTCAAAGCCCAAGCTTGTCAACATGAGGCAATTTAATCTTTTGGTCCGAACCACCAGTAGAACTCGTAGGACTGGGTGTGTCATCGGTACTTGAAGACTTCGAAGCGATCCCGCTGTTCAAGAGATTGGAGATCTTCACCTTCTTGTCACCTCCATCGTTCTCTTTGCCGTCCTCCTTATCGTCCTCTTTGAGGGGATTGGACGGTGATGAAATGGTCACACCAGATGGCGGTGACTGTTGGGCATCCTCACTGTTATTGAGAACGTTGTTCAACCAACTTCGTCTTTTATGTGCGCTGTCACGGAGCTGGTCACTGTGCATGGATGATCTCTTGTCATATGCACTACCAAAAGTGGTATTGGTTGGTGTCATCAAAGTATCAAACTGGTTGTTAGTTGGAGTGTTCAATGCAGATGGTGCAGAAGATCCGAAACTGGAGTTATAAGGTGTGACTAGGCCATCTCCATTGTAAGCGCTATGACCCTATGAAGGATGTGCCAAAAATTGGTAACCTGGTAAGGCGGATGCAGGTGGTGGATGCTGATAGGAAACCGGACTAAGCGAGAAGAAAGCAGATCCAGTAGATTGTGGAGTGGGTACCGTGTATGGTGCATCGTTGTACACTGACTTGGCAGCTGGGAGGTCCAATGGACGTGGACGATGTTTTGACTTGAACGTTGACGGTCTCAGAAGTGTTTGCGCAGCAGGCAGGTTCTCTCCAGATCCAGAAATCGGCTCTTGTGTGGGTGGCGGTGGTAATGGTTTGTTCTGTGTCTAGGTAACGTTTTCAACGTTCACCTGCGGTGGGATCTGATTGTACTCGTACTTTACCTGGTGCTGTGGGTGCGTCTCGTAGACCGACTGTGACACCTCCATCTTCACCTAAGGGTATTGGTAAGGGTTGTAGTACTCAGGATGTGACGGTTGATTCATTGCTAAGACGTGTTGTGGCTGCTAAAACTGGGGTGGCATCTGCGGATATTGTTGAGGAAAGTACCCATTAAGCGGGCTTCTCGGCAAGGGTTTCATGCCTTGAGCGCCTGTCTGGGGATCGTAAGCGTGAACTGTCTATTTGTGTTGTCTCAAATTATCCAGGCGTGAGAACTTCCTAGAGCAATGGTTGCACTCGAAAGGTCTCTCCCCAGTGTGTTTTCTGATGTGTCTTGCCAAGTGCTCTGAGCGAGTGAAAGTCATACTGCAATCTGGGAACCCCTTGCACTGGAATGTCCTTCCCTTTGGTTTCTTCCTTGCGGCCTTTTGCGTCGACATGCTAACAATGAGATCTGTGGGTAACGACATCGCGGTCATAATATAACTTTTAGTGCGTTCCCGCCTGTGTGGTGGAAGATGATGTGGCCAAAAACTGTGCTTGTGGGTTTGTTATGATTTGGCGAGGGTGGAGAAATTGCTTGTGAGATGACCGCTTGAATCTGATATCGTTTCAAGTTTATCTGGGAGCCTCCTATATAGAAGACGGCTCAGTGGGTGCTCTGTACTTGATAAACCTCTCCAAAATGGGGTCAAACGTGTTGATATGGACGTTGCAGCAAAGCGCAAGTGCTGAAGATCGTCGGCCTGAATTTCAAGTTTCAGGAAGGGCTGTTGTACGTTTGTAAAACCCCAGAATGTGCCAGAATTTGGTATGTGGTGTATAAATGGCTGGAGTTGCGAGTTTAAGGTGAAGTGTGGATTGAAGCGCCGTGGTTGCTGTTGTTGGTGTACGTGTGAGCCTGAGATTTGCAGCGAGCAGTATTTTTTTATGGTGGTCTCTGGAGAGCCCGGCCTTTAAAAATAGGTGGGCCGTGGTAACTGGGCGCGCGCCTCCTGAACAGCGAAGATGAACCTGCAGCCAACCAGCCTGCGTGCGCCCCATTACAAAACATCTTCTGGGGGGTCTCTACGGAGCAACCCAGTTGGGTTCGATAGCACACGTTATTATCTTGTATTTAGTGATTCTTATTGCTGTCTACAATATTGGGTTCAGGCTCTGTGGTAAATGGAAAGCGATGGAAAAAGCGTCGAGTTGAGGATCTTGTTCCTCAGACACACCCCTGCTTGTCCGAAACTGAGGAGAAGTCGTCATCCAGGCACGCGCCTAGATGTGGGCTTCCTCGCCTCTGACACAGTCGCACATATCAGGCGCGTGGCTCCAATCTGACACGGACACATTCAGGAACACAGGCACAAGGAACATAACCAGAATCTGATCCTCTGAGGGTGATGGGGTCGACCAGTTTCAAGAAAAATCATGGCAACTGTTTTAAAATTGTCTTGAATCACCCAGTGAGTAATTAAAGGGAGGGTTGACCTCAGCTGTTACAGGTGAGTATTCACTGTAGATGATGCAGGCGCACATGGTCCCCGCGCTTCGTACTAAGTAGCCACCTCAACGTCTGTGACACAACCAGGAATTTCCAGCATAATACTATTAATAGAATCATGTGGTAATTTTAGTGCTGCTTGGTTTTAAAGATTACGTTTGGTCGTTGATACCGGGCATGGACTCTCAACCGTGTGAGCAGATAGCTCATTAACATTGGTTTTATGCGATGATCTGTAGCTGATGTGACGTGCCAGCGCTCGTTCATGGTGTAGACAAAACACTGAGCCTATGTCATGAGACTTCAATATTGAGCCTTTAAATCTTTTACTATACTGCATACAACTATTCTTGTTTATGATCCACTCCATCAATTGTGCTGCTTCGCTATCAACTTGGTCAAATTACGAAAATCTCATTTTTCATGTGCAGGTCGGGCGCATACGTTTTATATGAGTCTTCAAAACTAAATGATGGATGAAAATGACGTGCTTTGAGGGATTTAGTTTGCTTATCACACCTTTCATAAGTCTGTATCCTAATATTTCTGTTAAAAATCACTCGAGATGTCCAAAATCTGCAAACAGTGGCAAAGTCTACTGATGACTTCTGCGCGTTTATGCACAGTCAAAGTAGCGCGCATACAAAATCAAACGGTTGAGCTGTACAGTTTGTACGACTTAGGATCGCCCGGGGACCCGTCACCCTCAGCGCAACCTTAAACCTACTCAGCCCGCCTGATTGAGATCCTTACACAACAGAGCTCTAATACGTGAGCTGAACAGGTTGTGGGAACTTCTCACCGTTCTAATCGTATATTTGGCAAGCGGGCCACACCACCTAGCTTCACCTCTCACCATCATGTAAGTTCGGTTACAAGTCACTCATGTGTGATGACAGCTTTTAACGGTCCCTATGAGTGCACCTATGGAATATGAGCTTACCTTCAATTATTAATTTCAAAAAGTCCTTGTTCGGGTCTAAGGAGCTTCACGTGGCCTGTCCTCATCGTATTTGTGTTTGATCATCGATGGATATGACCAAGTCATTGCCATGTGCTGTCTTGTATGCTCTTTGTACTGAGCTTTGAACAACTTTTGTGGCCTGAACTTGGAATATGCCACGGCTCAGATTTCAACAGATGGCGAAAAACTCCTGTAAGTGTGCCTCAATACGCCTCTTTAGCAGGACCTTTTCTTCACTTGCATGATCATGCAGTATCGAGCTGCATTACTCGGCATATGAGTGGTGAGCTGATCAAACTGCTCATATGTTTCATGATTACGTGAGTTGATGACCTCCGGCTCACAACTAGAAATGGTCATTTTCACATCCAATACAGGTCGCAGATGACACAGCTACCTCCCTCGATCGTTGTACTGCGTGAACTCTGCCTTCAAGCTAACTACACTAGAAGAAATGTCCATAACTGTTTAGGACCACATCTTATACTTGATTTATGTGCTTTCATGTACCATCCGAGTTGTTGCAAATTCAGCCCCGCGAGGCCAGTAGTGTGAAGAAACTGGCTAAGAATTACCAATTACTCGAGGAAGAGTGAATCCTGGGTAAACTGATTTTGAGCACCATCATATGTTAGTTTTTCTAATCAACAGATCACTCCTTTTTAGAAACATGAACAAAAATATAGAAAATTGTTGAAGCATGTAGTATGGCCCTCGATACGCTCCACATTGGAAATTACAGTAAGCTCTGCGTTACACAAGACTCCCCCTGCTTCCTGGACATCTACATTGTAGTCTTGAGATCACCAATGTATATTGCGAATGGACAGCACTTAGCTACGCTGATCTGGCTATAGTTAGCATCTTTTCAGTTGTCCACAAGTGGTTTGCTATTCAATTGGCTGTTTAGTCCAAACGCGTAGCCATGCGTCGTCGATCTGGATCGGCGTAGTAATATCACTTGTGCGGCATCCCAACATTCATCAGGACATGAAAATTTAACCCGTACAACATCATTACCGACCATTGCACATCCATGCACCAAGATTATTGACGGATCAGATACTGTTCTTGATTTTTTGCCAATTGCGAGATGACAAATCCTCAAAGAAACACTAATAAATGATAAATTAATTATGGTATTTACACCAACGTTGTTCTTTACCAGTTTAAGTTTAAATTCACACCATTTCATTTACGAATTTTGAAAGAGCTGTGCTGTTTTTCTTTCGAAAGAGTGGTCACGAAGACCACACAAATGTTACAAACAAAGACACGGACTTTCAATACTCAAATTGGATTCAGCATTGATGCCAGGCTGGTATCAGGTATTCGTAATACCAGTAAAGTTTCATTCCTCCCTTTTATAAGGTGTGTATGACAAAAAATTGTCACAATCTCTATATTACAATGGAATGTTGCTGACAAGGTTGGAAAAGGGGGTATTTTCAACAAAACATCCAATGGTTTCGTGGTCTAGTTGGTTATGGCATCTGCTTAACACGCAGAACGTCCCCAGTTCGATCCTGGGCGAAATCATTATTTTTTGCCACGTTCAGGCACAAATATTACGTAATCAAGCTGGATTGGACGGTGCACTGGAGACCTATTCACTACTAGTGCAAGAAGTCTATTGCAGTATCAACTTGTGTATTCACATATTTAGAGTGAAAGATCTCGAAAGTTTCTTTTTAATGAGACCAGAAGGTTGAGCATTACCGCTCTTGAGGTGATCGGATGGGGACATTGGCAACGGCTTCATCGAACCAGGCAGCTTAGGAAACTTGAAACTAAAGTCAAGGCTGGCTGGTGGTTTTCCAGCTTCATTTGATGGTGTTGAGTTTGTATTTGGTAAATCACTCGTGGAGCGCGAAAAGTCCAATGTTCCAGACTTCAAACTGGCTCTTCTGGCGAAAGTGATACCGGTAGACGTTGCAGTTCGTCTATGTAGACCTCTCCCAGTACCCACAGCTGCAGAGGAAGCATAAGACAGACTGTTAAATGATGATGCCCTCTTTAGATCCCTTCTGAATCTGTCCATCTCTTTATCACACACCTCTTTATGTTTGTCGTCGTTCATCTCCACATACATCTGCGGGTAACAGCGCTTGGGCTCAAACTCAAAGAATGACTTGTACCCACCTTCAAGGATCAAAATATCAGGATAGTCCAAGTGCGGATAGTTATCCTGATTAACGTTTCTGTCACAAGTTCTCAAGTGACTTGCCATTAGTGGACCTCTGTAGGAGCTGAACTCGCAGTGGAAAATGATCAGCGACTTTACCTTCTTACCATGCTGGAATGCGTTAGGGTTCCTCTTTTGAAGAAATCTGTCCTCCAATTCCTACTACGATGACACATTAATTGAGCCATCAATATGACCCCCCTTGTACTCATACTCAAATCGGCAATCGATGATCGTAACATCGTTGAAAAATTCAGCGTAGACACCGTCGAGTATTTTGCATAATGTTTCTGCCTTGATTCTTGGGATCTTGTCATCTTTCTGGAAGAAGTAATCAATCTTAGACTATTCCAAGAGAGAGTTGGACAAACTTGATCCTGGTTCCTCAGCGAGTGAAAGTTGTGTGGTTTTGGGTGAGCCCATCAGGTTACCAAACATATTAGTTGTGTCTGTGATCTCTTTGGTAGAGTAGAACATGGAGTGCGTGCGACGAACTTTCGATCTCAGTGGTTTTTTCTGTATCGGTGATCCACAGTCTCTCTTATTGAAGCCACTAAGACCACTCTCGGAGCGTCTCTCTGCGATTGGGGATGGGACGCACAGCCTGTCAAGTAAATCGTTTTCATCATTCATGTTTTCACCTAGTTTGGGGAGGTCGTTAAAGTCGTCAAGGTCATTTATGTTGAGGCGGGATGATTTGGAGAGCTTGGATGCCAAGTCATCACCGCTGGAGGTATCATCATCGTCATCATCACTCACAGACAGCTTATCCACTCTGGATAGACTCAACGTTGATGCCGATAGTGAATGAAACAATCGGTTTGAGGTGGATATGGAAGTCTTGGATCTTCTCAGCGTCTTTGAAAATGAGGGCGGTGTGAGCGAGGTTGAGCAGGAGTCCTCTACACTGGACACAGAGGTGAGGGATGACACCGATGTGATTGATGTATGCGATGTCGTTCTAGAGGAGTCTCGCGATGAGGACTCATGATGCAGTAATGAAGGTCTATGTGATTGTTTCATCGAGGATTGTCTTCTCAGAAGAGGTGAAAGTTCCTGGGCTGGAGACGATGTGATGTCTTTGTTGAAAGTGATGCCATCAAGTAGTTGAGCTTGCTCAAATACCAATGATCTCTTGGGCGTAGGCACAGATTTGACAGTTCTATTTTTAATCAACGTTAGTAATCTTTCAAGTGTTAATTGGCAGTACATTGCTCAAATACGCGAGAGTTGGGAGGGAAACGAGAATTCAAAAGTGGAACATTCCAGCTCGAGGAAGAAATGCACGGGATTTGCGGCGCATGCCCCGAATCGAAAAGGACAATACAAGCAGTTACTTCAGCTCGCACACAGCTTGAATGAAGTGTACCTCAAAGACTCGTCCCGTACTCATCTTGCATAAATGAGGGCCTAAGCTTTGCCGATGGTGGCTTGCCGGAAGGAAATACCCACTCTTCTTGTATGTGAAAGTTCTCGCCGAGGTCGGCGGCTAGACTGGTTGTTGGCGAGTGGAAGTTGGGAGAGCACTCCAGCGTGTTGAGTGACCTGATGGAGAGTGGAACTGGCTGAGGCCGTGATAACCTCTTGAACGGCTTCGCTGTCATAGTCTTTTGAAGAAATGAAGGAGAACTTGGAGACTCAGCGCCAAAGAAGTTCTCAATGTTCTTGCGAAGATCTGAGGGGGAGTCGAAGCTCATCCTATAAAATCAGTACACGGTGTTTGAAGCTGTGATGGAGACGGAATGTGATTGTGGCACTTGGTTGTGTGAAGAATAGTTGCGGAGGAGTATAGCGTGGTGGATGATCCGTGGCGCTAGAATTTTGAAGTAATCGCTGCTGTTTTTTTCTGGTGTTGAGGTGGAAACCGTGTGCAGAGCGAGGGTTTGCTTGTGTAGGGCAGCGAAGGAACTCGTACGAGTGCTGGCAGTTTGCAGTGGTGTACTTCCTTTGGACAAAAAGGTTTCAATTTAGATGTGAAGCCTGTTCTCTTCAAACCTAATAATCAAACTCTGAATCAGACAGCAACATCCGTTCAAGATATATGAAACTGGGGGTCCAGGGTGCTGTCACCTCCGCTCTAAAGCTTTTCCGGAAACGGTGTGTTTATACGTTTCCAGATCGGGACTGACGTGCATAACTTCTGCATGAAAATGTGAGCGAAGCACAGCAAAGGGCATCAAGCCCGCGCATACACTGAGATTCACAGAGAAAGAGCACACGAACCAGTCACGAAGTTGAGCTGTGTTCGGGCAAGGTCTGCGAGGGTACTTCAATTGTGAAGCAACTACTGGATAACACTGGCTAACCAATAGAGATTGTTTTCTCAAAGAATGCTGAGTGCGGCATGGACTATGTAGTTGATGAGCTCGAGTTGTTTATTCGCGGTTCACTTCTCGATTTGTTTGCTGTTCATCTCATAAGCATCAGTGTGATGCACAGCAGAGCAACCATGACGATCTAACACACTTGTTAGGTCTGAAATCTAATATGGCACTATGGATTCAGATCAAAATCAGGATCCTAGAGGCAATGATACGCCTTGTAACTACCGAGAGTTTGCCCCAGAATTGTATGCAGATGTGTTTCAAAGTTCGTGAGGTTCGTTTCAGGAAACTGGTTGAGCGGCTACTCTAATATGTATACCTTCCTAAACAACTGTGCGCTGTGGAACGGCGCGGAAGCTTAGACCGAATCAGGTAGGTGTGGTGCCGTTGGCCATCGAACTGTCAACCTGCCATACCTGTGGGAACACCAACAAAATCTTAGTGCATCTGTTCGATAGGCTTCGTATCTATGGTGAGAAGAATCCCATAGGCCATCAACCATTAGCAACACCTAGCGCTCAGAAGAAAAAACACACAGGGTTTCTCCCGCAGTTGATGCACAAATCAGCAAGTTTGAGCAGAGGTGCCTGTTTGTATTTACATTTGCTTACTTTTGTGCGCGCGCGATCCCGCGGTCCTGCATCCAAATATGGGTAACTACGTGTAGCTACGGTAAATAGTCGCTTTGGTACACTTCGCTGTCTTTCGATGCTCTGCGGGAAGTTCAGCGGAGTAGAAGCACTTGGTAAATCCATCTGCCCAATTCGGTGAGTGAAATCGGCACATTTTGCGTCAAGCTGGATAACCAAGTGAAATTCCCCAGCATTATTGGCCGGTCCAGGTGTATTTCACCGGCGTTCACCAAAACACCAACTCGGTACTAAAACAAGGTGCGCATATATGTAAAAAAGTTACAAGCCCCAACTTTTAAAATTGTAAGCCTGATCTTGTTGCTGACGTGGGAAGGTGCGCAGCAGCGGCTGTTTCAGCTTTGTACGATACCGTGACTAAAAACTTTTCTCTGTCTTAATAATTTTGAGTGCCTCATGCCTCATACTCATGCCATTCAAATCAGCTAAAGGAATCAAATATCTAGGTAGTCATGCATGTTTTTCATAGCCAGTGAACTGTTTGCTCTTCTTGGCCCGATTCTGAAGCTCAGAGTGTCTCCATGATCGTTGTAAAGACCGTCTTCGTCACTATCGTCATCATCCTCAGAATCGCTACTTGACGATTCCGAGTCCATGCCTTGGAAGAATGTAGAATCGTCAAGATAGTCAGGAACATCCTTCTTGGAACGAAGAAAGGAGTTCAGATTAAGTGAATGCGATGAAGTTGCAAGCTTTTTGTTCCGTAGAGGTGGACGAAGCTGTTGTTCTGAAGAGGTCGCTGTCATTGGCTATGATTGTGGTTGTTGTAGTGGGGGTGGGGGTGATGGTGGTAAAGTGATGGTGTTGCTGAGAGAACCAGAGTTGTTGGTGAGGGAGCTGGGATAGACACTCGGTACTGGAGGGTCTCGTTCTGCGGGGAGTGATGCTGTAGAGGAAAAAGTGAAGACCGGCTTCTCCTTAGTAGACGCAGAAGATGATTTTCGACGGGTGAAAATGGATCTAAATTTGCGATGAATTGAAGTGGTTCTCTGGAAATTGTCCTTCCGCTCAAAGAGGTAGCGTTCGTTGAATTTAAGGAACTAGCTCTTCTCATCTGGGGTCATGTCACTCGTAATAAATGGGTGTTGTTTGATCTCAGGGATGGTGATTCTGGTTTTAGGGTCTTTTCGAAGCAGCTTCTTCAGCAGTGCGATGAAGCTTGCCTCCTCAGGGTGTGTTGACTCCTTGTATGGAATATCAGTGTAGATGATCTCGTTGAATAGCTCGTATTCGTTCTTACCTTTGAAAGGTAGTTGGTGGTAGAACAGACAATACATTGTAATACCAAATGCCCAAATGTCGATGCTGGCGTCGATTTTGTTTGACCCAGGCTTGGCCGTTGACGAGATGTTGCATAACTCAGGAGCCAAAAATGCAGGTGTACCAAAACTCAGATGATGTTGAAGCTCACGGAATCTGTCTACACTGATACCAAAGTCACTAATCTTGACAAAATGCTCAGAGTTGAGAAGAAGGTTTGAAGGTTTGATGTCACGGTGTATGATTCCGATACCGTGTAGGTATTCCAAACCAAGTACAACGTCTTTCATGATGAGTCTGAGCTGTGAAATGGTGTAGTTATGTGTCGCACCAAATTTGAGTTCACCCTCTGAGCAGTACTCCAGTACTAAGAAAATCTTGTTGAGCTTGAGATCGTCCAACACTTTATGAAGCCGTAACACTTTGGGATGCTAGATGATGTGTTTCATGATATAGATCTCGTTCTGGATCTTGTTGATCTGTGTGTCTGGATCCTTGTTCGTGATACTGATCTTAGTGACCTTACTGATTTCCTTGATAGCATACTGCTGACCGCTGGAGATATCCTCCGCCAGGTAGACTTTACCGTTCGTACCTGTGCCGAGCTTGGAGATCAGTTTATAGTCATTAAGAAACTTCTCACCGGTGTCCATATCTTTTGTAAGATTGACTTCTCGTACCGTAGGAATGGCATCATCCTTGTCGTTCACCATCGTGGGTTCTTATCGGGTAGAGGGAGGGTAGCGGGTGCCAGATGAGTGGAATGGCAGTGGTGTGGTGGTGCTCTGTGTGGGGAGAAGGGGGACGACGGGCTGCAGAGAAGCGACAATGGTAGCAGAGTCAGAGTCTTCCTGCGATATCTGAGCGCTAATTCAGGAAACCAAATGGATAGAGAAGAGAATGAATGCAATTTGCAGACCAACCGCCAGTTCAAAGACTCAAAAATGGTGTTGCAAAGGAAGGAGGGCTTCAGTGTACGTGTTCCTCTTGCGTGTAAAGCGGTGATCATTTCAGTCGCGAAGAGCTGAAGATTTTTAGCCGCTGGGAGTGGTAGGATCGGTTGCGAGCCCTGCTGAGCGGGCAAACCTGGACATCGAATGCTTAGTACAGCTAATGATGAGGGGCAAAGAACAGGGCAGTGATGTTTAGCCACCATATTTTTGTAGTCAACTTGTTTTGTAGCTCATTAGGGAATTTAGATACCTGCAACCAGGGTTTCTTCTCTGGCCAGTATTGTAGATTACATAATCGTTAATCGAGCACACCCGGCCGAATCGCCCATCTCGCCGCATACTTCACAACCCACACCCAACGATTCACTCGATTGGACGAGAGATAATTGAACTCGCACGATATTAGGATATCCTAAGACTGCTAGGAGGAAACACCGGGTATTAAGCGCATCGCCAGGCTATGCTAAACCAATTGACATCGCCTTTGACAAGGCATGCCACGTCTCAGACACCCAGTAGGTTGACATATGCAACCTTAAAGAGACTGATCTCAAGATCCACACAGAGCGCTCACAACTCATCACAAACTTTCTACAGTAAACCAGAAAAGTCTTCATTTGTATCTATGGGCTACCCAGAGTCATACAACCCGGTGGCTTCAAAGCACTCACTGAGAGAACTCAGGAAGCTCATTTCATCATTGGCACAAGAGAACAGCAGAAACGACACATCCACGATTGATCTCGCACAATCGTTCTCTACTAAAGAAAGCAACCCTGAGGCGCAAAGATCGACATACATCGAGTCACTGCTGTTGTCAAAGGCCTCTGATTATACCTGGGCTCTCAGAGAGCAGCTGTCTGACATACTTATCAAGGACCCACTTGCAGGCAAGAGGTTCGGCTACATGGAGTCTTGCATACACACCGTTAATGATCGCCAAAGAACCATCGTGTGTGTTGACTTGAAGAATGTTAAGGGCTCACTCAGAGAGATAGGCTTTGCTGTATATGACCCTTCAGAGAACATCAACACACTGATACCAAATATCAAGAGAGTACATATCATCGCCCAAGAACACTTTGGAATCCTTTCAACAAACGCTTTCCATGGTCAGTCCATCATCTTATCGCAGAAGGAGATGATCAAGTTCACACGAAAGTTCCTAAGACATTTCTTCGAGCCTTCCTCCTAGTCACCAAAGGCCGCTCTAGCAGGTATGAACATTATGAGCCATCTGGATACGATAAAGGAAACATGTGCACAGGTACCCACCGACACCAACTCCATACTGGATGCATATTATCTCTACATTACCCCTTCGCTTCACAGAACTGACTATGTATCTGGTGGTTTTATGAACTCCACCTCACTGGATCTCATTTTGCAAAGACTTGCGATTCCGTTCAGTGAGCTGTCCAACGTCGGTAACAGAGCATACTTCACGCTACTGGCTCTCTTGAAGATGACAAACCCATACGATAGACTAAAATTCAAGCTTGACGACCAATTAGCAAGTCTGAAGTTCCAGGAGACAACCATGCTGGTTGACTTGACTAGGAATGTCATGAGACCAGGGTTCCGTGACATCACACAGGCCACCCGCGAGCATGGTTTCAACAAGCCCAGTACACCAATCATAACCGCAAACAGTCATGAGGAGGCTCTATGTAAGGTATTCGAGTGAAATCTACATTTCAAGATTCAATTATATACATATCATTTATCTCATGTGCAAATTTTGCGTTAATTATAAAAATCAAACTGCCTTGCGTTAGAAAAAGAGGAACCAGCCAAAAAATTAAACGAGCAAGTTGTTCTGCTTCTCAGCAGAAGAGGTAGAGTCACCGTCCTCAACATGAGAAACTTCGGCCTTAGCCTTCAAGTGATTGATGTCAACTTCGTTGATGGACTCACCGAACACCTCGGCAACCTCCTCCAATGTACGGCCAGAAGTTTCAACAAATGTCAAGTAAACGAAGAACAACTCAACAGCCAAAATACAACACCAAACAATGTAGTACTTCCATTCAATGGCATCCATGGCAATTGGGTTAACGAAACCATTGTAGATCTGACCGATCTGCTGAATGAAGAGACACAAGTTGACACCCTTGGCTCTGATGGTGAATGGCAAAATCTCAGTCAAGTACAAGTATGGCAAACCGTTAAGACCGTAGTTGTAAGCAATGTAGTAGAAGAAAATCATAGCCATGACACCCTTACCAAGAGACTTATCTTCGAAGTTTCTCTTCTGGTTGATAGCGGACAAGATAGTCCAGATAACGTAGATAACCAACATGGAGGCGATAGAAGAGATGAAAGTGAATCTTCTCTTGGTCTTGTTGAAGGCGAACAAGTTAATGATAATGGAGATACCGTAGTTGAAAATCATAAGACCACCGTTGAAGACCAACTGCTGGGAAGTAGAAGTAATACCGATGGAAATAAGAACCTTGGTCAAGTAGTAAGAGACCAAACCGTTACCAGACAACTGCATGCAGATACCAATCCAGGCAAGCAAGAACAATCTCTTTCTGTTACCTGGAGTCTCCAAGAAGGACTTGTAGGAGAACTTGTCAGCAAGCTTCTCCTGCTCAATAGCAAGCTCAATCTCAGACATCTCGAAGTCGACAAGGGCACCACCTGTTTCCTCGTTGTTACCAGCATGGTACTTCAACAGGATAGCTCTAGCCTCCTCGTTTCTGCCCTTAGAGACCAAGTAACGTGGGGATTCTGGGACCAAGTAAATCAAGATACCCTGAACAATTGGGAAGAAACCCTGGACAATGGATGGGATTCTCCAAGACCAGTTGGAGCCAACGTTTCTGGTACCGAAAGAGACCCAACCGGAGATGATAGCACCCAAGTACCAGTTGGAGTTGAAGAATGCAGTGACAGCCTGTCTGTGAGATGGGTAAGACAACTCAGAGACCAATGGAGGAGAGGAGACAGTGGCGATACCGTTACCGAAACCCAAAATCATACGAGCAACCAAGAACATAGCATAAGCTCTCTTGTTGCTCTCGGCGTGTTCTTCGGCAACGGTGGTCCAAACACCAGCACATGACTGGATGATGGTACCAATAACCATGATCATGTTACCAAGAGCAATGGCGTTTCTTCTACCGAATCTATCAGAGATGATAGAAGCACAGAAGAAAGAAAGAGTAACACCGAACACGACACCATTGGAAAGAGCACCAAGAACGGCACCTGTTGGCTCACCCATGACAGCCAGCCAGTCTGGCATGGACTGGAAAGCATTAAGCAAGGAACCATCGTAACCGGTATTTGTGGAGGTCAGTGAGATGATAAGAATAAGAGAGTTGAGGTGGACCAAATGAGGCACCTTGAACCATATTTTACCATAGTCTGGTAAATAGTTTTTGAGATTATCCGTTGCTTCGTGGTGAACCTCTGTCTTCTCTGAGGATGGGGAGTTATCCTGGTTTTTCTTTCTGAAGATCTTAACTTCGTCAGCTAAGAATCCAACCATCTTGTGTAAATATTGTTGTGAATTAGTTGTGTATGTGATGAGGACAGGAGATATGATTTTCAGATGGCTGGTGAAAGTGGGCGACACTGCTGCTTTATATACTTTTCTGGTGCTGGCGGAACGTACTAAGTCCGGGGAGGGAAATGACTCTCTTCCCCAAATTTCGGTATGACTACTGTGGGTGGTGGGTTCTTCATGCACGTCTCCGGAGGTGGATAAAAACACGGACAAATCCATGACGCGTCCGGGTGGGGGAGGTTAGAGCGGGCCGACAGCTGATTCCCGATGGTCGGCCTCGGATGTTCTACCCAAGGAGACAAGCGTTAGCGCAACGTTTTATCACTCGATAATTTGCTATGAGTGGGTGATATCAAGAGTTTCAATAGGCTAAATGTTGATTCGACCAGCTCACTATGCTGAGTTAGCGGTGCGCGTTGCTGTGCTCGAGTTGTATTCGGATTGTTGGACATTTTCCTGTGTCATGCGTCTCTACAGCATAAGAAACCGGGACATTTCCAGCGCGGTGTGCCAGGTCTTCTGAGCAAGGCGTGGGATATGGGGCTGCACAGAGACGGAAGAACCCGTTCCGCCAAGTTTGTTTATGACAAGAAAGGCAGCAGGTACATTTATTCTAGATTTTCACGTATAGAAAGTTATACACACGTACACAAACACAAACACCACCATGCGAAGCTATGTTTCATTCTTCATCTTATCATTCACTTCCCATAGCACTTCTGGAACTCTCCGAGTGCAAGATGCAGGCGCGGCGCTCCAGTACTCAGCATGCACAAGATGGGACAAGCGGCGAAGCGGTACGTGACTCGGGAGTTAGCGCCCGCGCAAGTCACCGCGACACGAACCAGTAGTCAGCAGCGCTCTCAAATGTACATCTCCTCACCCCACATTTTTCAGCAACCCTGCTGCAAGCCTACTAAACGGCGGCAAAAACCATACGATTGTCGATGTGGGAAAAGACGCTTTGTCTCGCAGCTCACTCGACGCTCATGGTGCTGGTTGGGAAGGTTTTAGGCTATGAGATCTGCGGAGGAGCTGACCAAGGGTTCACATGTTCTTCCCTAGAGATCGCCGATGTACTAACTAGCGTAGCCGTGTGCTCTGGACCCCGGAAATCCCTTCCCCACCTTCCCCAAAAACCCGGCAGCCATGGGTAGCTGTAGAGCTCCGTAGAGGTTGAACTGGATACTGTAGTCAAGACAAACATACCTCGGTCATATGTTGCGGGATACCAGCGTTCAAATGCAGCGGGCTCGAAAGCTGTCTACAAGCGGATAATTCACAAGGAACAACTTCAACGGCAGCCAAGCTCCGCCAAGTTGTTCATAGCATTTGATTACAGTCGGGAACTTCTTAATAAACGATTTTGATGCTGCCTTCCTTGACGCAGAACAGTACTGTTTGTGTCGTAATTGAACCAAAAGTTTGACGATTTAGCCAGTGCGTTGATGAGGGGAGATTACTAAAGACATGCGCATTGCATCAATTGAGCGATGATTTCAGCGAAGAAGCCACAAGGGTACCAATCCTTTGTGATCATGAATAAGTTTAGTTTGTCAAACTCACCATATTGATTGTGGTATTGTCTTCTGTTTATTGAAATGGCTCGAACAGAGCGGTCGAAAGTGTTGTAATCCACCATGAGATCCAGGGGAAGCGTAGCGAAGACTCCACGCAATCAGATAGACTTTCCAACTGCAGCAGACCAAGTATCGTATCTGAGGAGTTTACAGAATCTTAAACTAGCACAAACATATTCTCGCTCTAATCAATAATAGCAGATGGACGTATATACGGCGTAATTCGACTTCATGGGCCATGGTAAAGAGCATACACATAGCCATCATGTGAGTGACAACCTGCTTCTACACCCAGTACTGCGCTAGGTTTTACAGTGCACCTCGTGGTTCTTATTGAGTCACTTTAGTAATGCTTCCTAGGGACTCCTTGATCCGTTCTATCCACCGCCATGATTATGTATAAGTGGAGTCTTTGAGTAATTGTGAGTAAGTGGAGTCCTTGAGTCGTGAGTGACAAGTCGTGACTCTTGGACCTGTCATGTCCCCAGAGTCCAGCTCCCACACCCCGGATAAATTTCAGAGACTCCGGGGTACATGTGGCGCTACTGAGACTTGCGTCATTTGTCCCGGCCGTCCGGAACATTTGTCCCAGGCTTCTCACGCTGATTGGCTGGCGGATGCGGCGGCATGAAACCAAAACACGGATTGGGCCATATTTATCTTCATTACATCATACAAATAGGCTATCTCCATGGTCCCCGCTGATATAGCCGCGAGCTTCGATGCGGTGGTTGGTTTGTTTAACTCACCGGCCTTGTGGAAAGGGCATTATTAGCCTATGTCGGTGTTTGCTCGAGCTGGCAACTGAACAGTCTTTGACAACCCCACATCAACGCAGATTGGATTCGGTGGGTGACTGCTATCGAACAGGGTTGTTTGTTCCTAGTCGAACCTCAATATCCTCAACCTAGCAATATAACACCCAGCTTCCAAAGCTGCCCACAACTACTGCACGATAAAGCTTCCCGGTGATAGGTGGGAGCTCCCCCCACCAACTCGCAGATCCCAGAGTGTGCGACATGCACCATCTTCTCCACTTGCTAAACTTCTGTAGGCTAGACCGTTCAAGATCGACATCTCTCGCCGCAACGCTCGTGGGAACTTCACCAGCCCTCACCCCCACCGAGATCACCGACTTGAGGATGCAGGGAGGGGTATACACGGGAAAGAGGTGTCCTTAACAGGCTAGTCTGAGTTGTTGGCTTACAGAGAGGAGAAAGTCGAACATCCAAGCGGAGCGTCCGTATTACCACACCTTATTCATGATTACTACATCGCCAAGTGAATGTGGCCCGTGTTTTATTCCGGAGTTTGTTGCCCACTCACACAACGCACTGTACGAGAGGAAGTGGCACCACAACGCTCACAACATCTACAAACGAACCGCCGCAAAGCACAGCAGAGCTGTAGATTGGCTACAACTTGCAAGCACACCACTTTCCATTGTGTATAGGGGGCGAAATGGAGTGTCCAGGATGTGACCAATGCCTTGCCTCACACCCCCTGCTCAATTCCAGGGCTTGAGGATTAATAGCCTATTGCCGAAAGCCGTTGCGTAGTGCATTCGAGGTAGATCTATATTGACTGAGCCGTACACAGCCTGCGATTTAGAGTTCATCGAGGATCCGTCCAAGTGCATCGCCTAATTCATCTGAGGTAGTCGGCTCTACCAGATCACTCATAGTGTTTGCCACACTCTAAAGCTGCTCAGTGACCGAAACGACAATACCAGTGGTGACACTCTCATGCACGACGGACAAAGTGTCTTTCAGTGTCTCTGTCGCTGATATTGTTGTAGTAGCATCACTCAAGAAGTCAACCTGTTCACTGGATCCACCGAATCCTCTTCCGAGGGTTAAGATATACGCAAGGAATCGGAACGGATAGTAGAGAACATAGCCGAAAAGCAGCTTCACTGGAATGCGAAGGATTCGACTCCATACAACCCATGCGACACAAACCAAGAAAAACACCATAGCTGCCTTCATGATACGTCTGTCTCTCTCTGCACTCAATTTGATATCCTTGACAAACTCATCCGATTTGATCAGAAGTGAGCGAACGGCAATGTTCCTATTAGAGAACTCAGAGAGGTCCTCATCTTGAGCTTCCAATGACTCCAGGTTCAGTTGTGATTGCATCAATGATGTCTGGAGGATTTGGCTCGATTGCGTAAGACGTGAGGTGATTTTCTTTGTTGTGTTCATCACCTTAGCATCAACTGACATGCTCTCGAGCTCCTTCTTCGCTTGATCCAGATCGCCCACCACATCCTCCGACTCCTCTTCCTCTTGATCGTAGATGTGGAACTTCTTGTGTTTTTCGTGCTGGAATCTAAGGCGAGCGGATTCATTCAGCTCGTACTGCTTAGCAACAATATTGTTCTTAAAGTTGCTGAGGAAGTCAGACAGCTCTCCGTATTGCACTGCATACTTGGCCAAGTTAGGCTCATTCAGACGTAGAGAGTCGTTGAGATTAACGCCGTACTCAAATTCAATTTCTGACCTGACATAGCTGAGAGAGTCGATGAAGTTGTTCAATGTGGAGAAGAGTGATGCCTTTGATGGTTCATCTCGTAGGTCGGCCAGAGAGTACAGGCTTCGCAGTAGTCGATCCTTGGTCGCCAGGAGTATTGTCAATTCTGTCTATATGTCCGTAACGTCCTCCATATCTCTTGGAAGTTATTTGTATCTCAATGCCACACAGAGTCGTAAAGAATTTGAGGAAGTTATCACTGAGCTACGTCACGAAATTCGTTACGTGCTTCACTGCTACCCACACACCAAAGCCGGGTAACCTTTGCTACACCGGTTTCGCGGCCTGACGAAAAAGCGTCGGCCAGCGATGAAAAATTCATGGAGGCGAAAAGGCCTGGTGTGGGTCATCATAGCGCAGTAGGAGTGATCTTTCTAGCTTTCCAAGTGTGCTTTGTTTTAGGATAGACACAGCCAGTCGTCAATCACCGGATCAACAACCCTGTTATTCCATTTTGGAGCTTCAACAACCTTATCTGACAGTTCGTTTGCCTCAGAATAAAGCACAACTGTGACACATCCCACCACAGTCAACCTCCACTTTTCACACATACACAGCATATACAATGTCCTGGCTATTCGGATCCTCCAAGAAGGAAGAGACTTCTACCCCAGCTCCACAGGCGACATCTGGTATCGATCCTAAGCTCGGCTTCGACCCGGCATCAATCTCAGACGTGTCCTCCATCATATCTACCCCAGGTGCCCTCGATACATCAAGACTCCACCCGCTCGCTGGCTTAGAAAAGGGTGTCGAGTACTTGGACCTCGAAAATGAGGCCCTTTCACAGATGGAAGGTGGTAAGACACTTTTGCCATCCAGAGGCTGGACCGATGACCTTTGTTACGGTACCGGTGCTGTCTATCTTACAGGTCTTGGTCTTGGTGGTGCTTACGGTTTCTTTGAAGGTTTGCAAAACATCCCAGCTGGTGCTCCAGGTAAGCTCAGACTCAACACAATTTTGAACCACATCACAAGAAGAGGTCCATTCTTGGGTAACAACGCCGGTGTCTTGGCTATCACATACAACATCTTCGACGCCACATTGGACGGTGTTAGAGGTAAGCACGACAGTGTCAACTCCATCGTTGCCGGTGCGCTCACCGGTGCTCTCTTCAAGTCCACTAAGGGTCTGAAGCCAATGGGATACGCTTCCGCTATGATGGCTGGTGCTGCTGGTGCTTGGTGTGGATTGAAGACGATCTTGCTCGGTTAATTTATTATACACCGTGCAATTTTAACTCTTCTTTGTCTCTCTCCGAACACTTCTGTTCTTCCTCCATTCATATGATTGTTATGACCCTTCTTGTCTTATCGTTTCCTCCTTCTGTTTGTTCTGATCATTGCCATACATCATGGGGTGTGTTTCGGCTTACCCGTCCAACAAACTCCTGACACTTGTACATACACATCTTTGCCTGCCTTCAATCTGGGACAGGATTCGAGTTTTGATTGGACAGATTTACCGCATTCCCTTTTGAATTGATTAGTTTTACATGTACTACGTTGTTGATATGTAGTTGATATGTAGCCGAACGTCTGATCCTTGTAATGAATTGTATTACGTAGCCACAGCTTCAGTGTGCTGCTTTTTCACCACAGTCTCTTCAGTATCATCGGTTTTACGTTTCTTGTCATTGGACTCCTCGTTGGAATCCTGGTTAGACTCCTGGTTAGACTCCTGGTTAGACTTCTGGTTAGACTTACTGGTGCCATCAAGTTCCTCGGCAGATTTCTCAGTTCCGTCATCATTAAGCTTTTTGAGAACATCTCTTAGCTCGTCGTATGTCTTTGACTTGGCGATGTATTGGTAGAAAATCGACTTTCCTGGGATCATCCTCGTGAGCATGTACTTGGTGTTACCAATGAAATTACCCATGCTTTCTGCAATCTCGAAGTACTCTTTGATTAATGGGGCCCACGCCAATGGAGTTTTGCTGAACACAGATGGGTTCTCTTCTGCCTTCTCGGCAATCATACCACCCATAGAGGAACCATAAACCTTTTGCAACTCCTCGAAATCGGCACGCCCGGTCAGTGCACCATTGATGATGAAAGAAACACCATTATCCTCAACGATCTTCTTGATCTTCTCAACATATGTTCTGATTGGTGCCTCTCTATTTCTCATGTTTTGCGTGCGACAGTGTAGTGTGAGGTTTGTGATGCCTGTCTTTACAAGCCTTGTCACCAAATTCAATGTATCCTCTTCATCTGGAAGTAACCTAATCTTGACACTGATGGGTTTGTTATTTGGTTTCCCCACTTGTTCAACGAGGTTGGTCAGGATGTTACAAAGAAGATCCGGAGTCTTCAATAGAGCAGCTCCCATACCAGCGTGGATGGAGAAGTGCTTTGGACAGCCAGCGTTGATATCGATACCACAGACGTCATCAATAATGATTTTGGCAGCCTGTACTGCGATGTCAGGGTTCGCAGTCCCCATTTGAAAGATGATCTTACCTTCCTCGAGTTTAGGATGGGTACGGAAGACGAGGTTTGTGACACCGGGGATCTTTGTCTGACCCTTGGAGAGATAGTCGATGGTACCGAGATTCTTGTTGATGATACGATCACATGTGATGAGCTTCTTGTCAATGATTTCCGGACCTTCAGCTTAGTTAGTGTATATTCACCAGAAGTTCCAAGAGGATGTCGACTTACTCCATACCAGGTCTGCGCCGTAGCGAAGAGCCAGAAGACGAGTTGGGATCTCACCAGCTCTCACCATGGGAGCCAAAACAAGTGAGCCTCTGTAGTCCACCATTCTGAAGTGGGTTTCCTTAAGCTTGATATTGTGAACCTCTATGTGCTGTCTATGAGCTAGCTGGAAGGCCGGAAGATGGATTTGCTCATCGCTAGTACATGAGCTTTTTTTTTTCTTTTTTAAAAAAAATACAATCCAAAAAATAACGAATTTAAGCCGAATTAGGAAGTTCACGAATCGGGAAATTCTAAAAGTACTTCAACAACGCTAATAAATACTACACTACCTGTATTCCAAGCGACAATTAGGAAACCAGCGGGAGTTTCTGCGATCGTAAGAGCTTTCCAAGGAATATCCAGCCGAGTGTAGCTGGATTTGCCCTAGATCGAAACATCAGTCCGTCTACACGGTTGGGGCTTGCAGTAAGGGGGTGATCCGGATGAAAACACCGAGATGCTTATGATGATTCGGGTCACTCTGTGGTCTTATACGTGCTGTGGACCGAAGTGCCTCCGAGGTACCTCAGCACATCATTGTCCATGATAGTGCTAGTAACGAGGGATCTACGATGACGCTGGGAAGCCTGGGCGAGGCTTTTGCAGTAAGAAACGCTGAAGCCCTGGTCTTAACCCGAGACACATTGACGCTCGAACAACGCTGTAGAAAGGAGGCGAGATTAACCCACAATGCCCAAGCCAACACACAAGGCATTATTAAACAACTCGAACTGGTCATTCATAGCCAACTATAGTTTTCGATCTCATATAGCACACAGCTCTTCTCGAGACAGATTCACCCGGAAGTCACGAAACACAGCTGAGACAGAGCCCATGTTTCAACAAAGAACGCGTACACGCCAGCGCGTCATCCTGCACCACCGCCTGTCCTCAGAAGGGAATGTGGGAAGGCGCCGGGAGGCAAGAAAGATGTTTACACTCAAAACAAACACCAAACATTGGTGATACTTTTGTTTGTTTTGGTGGACAGCTCAATCACTCTTTAAGACCGTCCAAGTGCTACCTTTTTGCCTCGCTGGACATCGAACCCGCTAACACACCTCTACACGACACGCTACACACACTTTCGCTATGCCGCCCGTGCCTATACCGCTGAACCTGGAGAGCCCTGCTGAGCGCTCCATTGGCAAAGAGATCAACATCGTGAACCAATAGGATCTCAATCATCTGGACCTCGTCATTGAGGCCAAGAACAACAGACTCAAATCGGAGTTCTTCTACATCTACGACTACGACAAGTTCAACAACTGTGCGTTGCTGAAACCAAACTTCGACATCTTAGCCGCCAATGCCATCACACACACCTCCACCAGATACGTCGTTCACTATCTCACAAAGGAGCTCAAAGCTAGACTGAGAGGCATCAACCGCAGTACCGCTTCAAAGCAGGAGCTCAGCGCCTTCCACGATATCTTCAAGCCAAGTCTAGGCCAGTTCGATGAGAAGGACCTCGCACACGCCAACCATTTCATCAGGAAGATGTTCCCATACGAGGGTTGCTCGTACACAGGAGAGAAACTTGAGGAGATCATCGTACACGCTAACTGGATCACACTTGTGTTGTCACTGAGAATTATTTGGTCTCTGCTCCCGGGCGCCATCATTCCATGGGAAGCCTTCAGCAAGTTCAAATAGTACGAGGAGTCCACGCAGTACACTCACATCCAGTCATTTTATCAACGTATGCCAATCTTTCTCCCTTCTCACAACCACTGCTGTGTGCTCTTTGAGTTTCTCGAGATCTTCATCACCATCTTTGGGGACGACTATCTGCTTGATCTCAACGCCGCCCGTGATTTGATTTTTACCGCTGGTCAGATCTGCTTCTCCAGAGAGACGTTCTCAGAGGCCAACGACAACACAGATGATGATCTCAATGAGCTGCAAAAGTTCTACTACAAGAGAGGGTACTCATTCTACCAGGTTTTCATTGCTTACTTGAGGTCACTTTCTAGAGAACCCACATTCGAGCATCATTCTCTCCTTGACATCTTCGATATCCAGGACTACCCACCAAAGCCATACGAGCCAATCATCTAGAAGGCCCTGACTTTGACAGTTCCGTCAGATGAAGAATTGAGCAGTACCAACTACTTTAAACTCTTGTCAATGGCTGCAAATGCAACATCGAGAATATACTCATCGAATCACTCCTTCACCAAGTATGAGAACAAATTCCTCGATAAATTTGAGCTCAACCCACACAAGATTATCGAGCACTTTTTCTCTAAATCATCCAAGAACTATCTTCTTAAGTTTGATAAAAACTTAAATTTCGAGAATTTCAAAGTTAATGACGAGGTCAACGAGTTGAGAAGGAACCTGAAAGAGGGCACAATCTTCGAGAACAAGGAGTTTGTCTCAACCTTCATCAACGACTTCAGTCGTTACGGGTTTGAGTCTCAACGTGACAACGGCAATAACGCCTCCACGTTCCTTGCTGATACCATCAACTTCAACTTCAATTCTAAGCTTCAAAACGTTGACTCGTTACCAGTTCGTGTTTCCAAGCTTGACATCTCTGAATGGTTTATCAACGCATGGAAATATGAAACGTTTTTAGGGTACCTCCAAAATACTGTGGTGTTGAAGTTGACCAAGACCATTGGTGATTGTGACTGGCTTATCGTCACCTCCCAGGAGAAGGTATCTTCTACCAATCGCTACTTGACACCTCCATCCTCAGCAACTGGTGATTCTGACGCACAGAAGAGCAGAGAGCTTGGTGGTCCCATCAAGGATGCGCAATTGGTAGAGGCTGCAAAGATTGAGAAAATGCAGAAGAAGAAGACCAGTTTGCTGCCAGCTTTTCAGACAAAGACCACTCCACCGAAGCTCAAATCTTCTGTCAATCCTCATGGCCACCCACACGCTTCACCGATCAGGAAATCTCCAAAGCCGGATTTGAAAAGAATATCGTTCCCTAGTGCTCCAAAGGAATTCTCTCAGTATGAGATGAAATCATCCCAGGTTACACCAGAAAAGGATGAGAAAGAGGATTCTGCCTAGCCTACCAAGTTACAAAAGAAGGCAGCAGCAGCTAGAAAAAAGTTGATAATGGCCGAGTCGAACAAACCGTTACCAAAACCTTCTTTACCAGGGCAGAGAACTTCCACTCCGGAACAGCAGGTTGTCCATCAGTTCAGTTCAAATCCACCGCCATTGACACAGGACCCTCAAAATGTTGACTCGTTGATCAGTGGACTGGAAATTGCTACACCAATGACCATGAAGGAGATGAGAGTGTCACCAAGACTGATGAAGCCTTCTACTTCAAGCATTCACGAGAACATGCCGCATGTGAAAAAGTCAGAGTTATTCTTGACGCCAGTGGCAACTACCGAGTCCATTGACCTTGGTGATAAGCATAGTTCTACGCAAGAGATGAACAAGTCAACACCAATCATCGCGTCTGTGCCTGATGAGAATCTAGAGAACTCATTCTCTGCACCAATAGCACCCCAGATTGATAGCGATTTTGATACACCGACTTCATCTCTTGATAAGGCTGAACTGGCTATGGCTCCTTCTCCTGCTGATGACATGGGAACGCCTTCTACTCAAAAGAAGTCTCATCCGTATTCAATGCTGAGAGTTTCTCCGCCAAAATTGCTAGATATATCAACATCCAAGCCTCCATCACCTACCGTCTCATCCCCAACTATCTCATCGCCCACGCCAGCATTTACAGACCCAACTCCTCCTTTGAATATATACAAGCAGCCTTCTGCGGAGAAATCTCACTCTACTGGCCGTTTGACCAAACTCATCATGAACTCCAATAGCAGTGTGAAGTCCAAGATGTCTCCAGCTTCTTCTCCTATCACACAGGCTCTACCAAAGTTCTTTTCAAGAAAACCAAGTAAAGGATCACATATGATGTCCTCTTCAGACTCTTCAGGCTCCTTGTCTCATATAAATGATGGATCAGGTGTCACTTCAACTAGGGACCAGACTATCCTTGCCACTAATCCTGAGTTGAAGGTACATGCGGATTCTATTCCTGAGATCCCATACACCCCAAGAGCCATTCGTGCTGCTCAAGCGTCGTCATCATCATCTGAACAATCAAACAACTCCACTGTTATTAGCCGAAATGAGAACTCAGAGCTGTCGAGGGTCATAAGTGACCACAGAGAGAGCTTCATCGGTAATTTGAGTAATGACTCCAAGGCCTCATTTGATATGGCCAGCAATGCTACAGTGGGAGCCACAAAGAGATCAAGCGACAGCAGTACAAGAGAATCGAACTTGGACGTGCTATTGGAAGACTTGAAGGAAACACTGGATAGTGACAAATTTTACAGTGTTGACGACTTGCAGGTGAGAAAAGGCGAAGTCCGCGACAACAAAGATTTAGACGATGCTACTATCAATGCTAATTGATGTATGACCTGATGTACCAATGGCTTTCTATTGACAGACTTTACGTAATACAATACAACCAACTACTAAAGGAATGCGATCAAAGCTCATCACGCATGCGATCATCTGTAGTGACGTCTTCATCATACTCAATCTCTCTTTTTTCTTCGCCCACTTCCTCCTCTTCGTATTCTTCGTCTGAATCCTTCACTTCAACATCGATCTCCCCGTGATCCTCCAGCACATCATCATCACTTGCTTCAGACTCGTCGTTATTGGCACTGAAGTCGCCGTCTTCTGTCTCATCGTCTGCCTCATCAGCTTCTATTTCAGCATCAGTCTCATCCTCTTCTGTTTCAGCATCAGTTTCATCCTCTTCAGCGTCCGCTTCAGCTTCAGCATCAATTTCATCCTCTTCTGTTTCAGCGTCAGTTTCATCCGCTTCAGCTTCAGCATCAGTTTCATCCGCTTCAGCTTCAGCATCAGTTTCATCCGCTTCAGCTTCAGCATCAGTCGCATCCGCTTCTGTTTCAGCATCAATCTCATCCACTACTTCATCCACTTCTTCCGCATTCTCAATAGCAGCCTCTTCTTCAGGTGAGAAGACAATCTTCTCACCCTCCTCGTCTGAGATGTCTTCAACCTCCTCAACCTCCTCAACCTCCTCAAAATCATCATCGGAAGATTCATCAACCGATTCGTCCTCCTCGGTATTTTCTGTGGAAGCTTGAATGGTTTCCGTCTGCTAAGAGTATTCAGCTGTGAAGTCAGAGTTGAGTTTCTGCTCATCTGGCGTGATAGAGTCCATCATATCAACCCCAATTGTCTCATCATCATCCTCTGATTCTGCACTAATTTTGTCATCTTCAGCGATCGCCTTCTCAATGGATTCTTCAGGGTCTTCATCTTCTCCCTCGGTAGGCTCCTCTTCACTCTCGTATGAGCTCTCTTCTTCTGTTTGATCACCTTCTGATTCTTCTAGTTGTCCATCGACTTCAGTAGGAATAGATGCTTGCTCAGTAGATTTTGTGTCATGTGATACTTTTTCAGTAGAGATATTCTCATCTAGGGCTGTAGCTGTATCGATTTCAGCTTCTGTGAGGGTCTCCTCAGTCACAAAGTCCACTTTGCTGCCTTCAGTGTCATCATCATCCTCGCTTGTTTCTGCTTCCGAGTATTCTTCGTACTCACTTGAGTATTCGTTATCTGATGATTCTGGACTAACGACATCAACAGCATCATCCAAATGGGAGTCTTCATCTGGCTCTTCTACTGATATGTCTTCGGACTCTGAATCAGCCTCATCACCACTATCGTCAGCTAAGGCTGGCGTTGAAGGCTCTTCGACGACTTCAGGTTCCAGCATTTCCATGATTGGCTGTGTAGCTTCAGCACTCTCTGTTGCTATCACGTCCACAGGGGTGATGATCTCATCAATGCTTTCGGCAGTTTCGTCAAGAAGTGTTTCAGGAATTTGTTCTAATGCAGGCTCTGGAGTCGCTGAAGGTTCCTCAACAGAATCAGGATTGAGTAGCGACGAGGTCTCAATATGCGTCTGATCATCATCGTCAGAGTTAGCGGAGTCGGAGACTTCGATATACTGAACTGCAGTAGTCTCAGAGTCTGAAGTGTCATACTCCAAGAGCTCGATCTCTGACTCGTCAGTGTCATTAACCAAGAGCTCAGTCTCAACTTGATCAGCTACAGGTTCCATTGTTTCAAGACCCTCTTCAATTTCGTCCAAGTCAGCGACGTCTGGAACGTTTGGTTCGACTGGAGTAGCCGATTGCTTAGTTTGCGTAGTTTCAGTAACTTCTGTTGAGGTCGTGATCTCGTTGGTAACGATTGGTGTCGTCTCCACTGATTGTTTGGTTGATGAGGATGATGGCTCGTCAATTGTATTATCCAGTCCAGGATCAGATGTTGCCTGTACTTTACGCTTAGACAAAGTTCTCAACTTTCTCTTCTTCACAGCCTTCGAAACGGATGTTGATGGGGAGGTAGATGTTGAAGGAGTCTTGACCAAAGTCGATATCTCTGCCTCTGTCGTGTGGGCAACAATTGTAGTTGGTGCCGCTCCCATGGAGCTGAACTGTACAGAATGCAAAGTCGTGAGTGCACCCTCATCATCAGTGGATGAGATTACAACATCAGGCTTGGTGGTAGCTTTGATTGATTTCGTCTTAACCTTCTTGGTTCTTGTTCTGAATTTAGTCTTTGTCTTTGTCTTCTTGACCTTCTTTTTAACGACAGATGATGGGGACAATGGTACCGAGTTGGTGACTGTTGTTGATAATGAAGCAGTCACGGAGCTTGACTTGGGGGATTCAGCATCATCAGTCTCACCAGAAACGGAGTGTGGGTCTAGAACTACCACCTTTCTTGAGGAAGTAGCCGGCTTATGAGCCGATGAGATCACAAAGTCGTCGTAATCATTGACATTGCCGTTGTCGTAAACGTCTTCAAGAGTGTGGTAGGCATCTGTATAGGTGACTTCCTCTGTTGAAGTGTGTTCAAGTGTGGAGTATTGACTTTTACGTTCCAGTACTGTTCTCTTCGGTTTGGTTGATGTCGAGCTTTCAGTGGACGTGACAAATTCGTGCTTGACAGTTGGCTCATCAGTATGTGGCTTCTGCACCAACGTGAAGTAATCTGAGATGTCAGGAAGTTGGTCCGATGCCTTGTATTGATAAATCAGATAGCTCGCGGCAACAATAACCAAGAAGATGAACATCTTGACCAAAAACATGAAGAAGTTATAGATTCTGTGAGTCTCAATTCCCAACTCATCTGGAATCTCGACAACGTGAATTGTCTTAGCAGCCGAGACCGAAGCCAAGAACTTGCCATCAGGAGAAAATGAGACGTTGGTGATTCCCAATGCATGAATATTAGAGAAGGTTTTGATGTTCTTGAAGCTTTGCATCTTCAACAAAAATACAGACTGGTCGTTCGCTGCGATAGCGATCACCCCATTCTTGGCGTTAACATCCATAGAAACTGCACCCTTAGCCTTTTTAGAAACAAGAGCAACCTTCATCACCTGAAGTTTTTTTGAGATGCTCAGCCTGACGACACTTATGCCGCCCTGATCCTTGATGTTAACAGCGAGTAAAACGTTGTCGTTGTCCTGGAAGCGACATTTGCAAAGGGAGCTCTTAAAGTCCGTTTTGCGCATGACACTCTTACCTGTGATGATGGAGATGATTTCCAGTGTTTGGTTTGTGATGTATGCAAGTAACTTCCCATCCGGTGAAATGTCCAAGTCCTTCACCTCATTGTTGGTCTCGATCTCATACTTCTCAAACACCTTGACAGCATCGAGAATGTGGATCACGGTTGGTAGTTTCGAAGTGGCAGTAGCAGCCATTGACCCGTCGCTGGACAATCTGATGAGCTTCTGGTATTGTAAAGGCATGGCAATCGGCTCTAAAGACGCAGATTGGACATACTTCAAGTGCTCATTGACGTAAATGTACTTCTGCAAGTTGTGGTTGTGTCCTTGTCTGATGTCGTCTCCACTCTCGTTGCAACCCACAAGGATCAGGTTGTTCTCAGCATCGAGCACAGTTGGAGCCTCAGTGTCATCTCTCAATTTCAACTCACGGAATCTCTTGAGCACTTTGCGTTTAGAGAAGTTGATAGTTAGCGCTGTAAGTCTGTTGATGTGCACTCCATCTGCCTCACCACCTCCAGTGACGAGGAGAGTGTGCGGGTTCAAGAACTTGGCGTCGAATACGGGATAACCAATCTCGTACGTTGCCGTTCGGAGTTTCATCGTGCTAACCGCGTCAGTTGTACTGGTGTTACAGTCTCTGGTAGCCCGTAATTGTGGCAGTGTGTTGTTCTTTCGAAGTCGATGGATGGTTGGAGATCAGCCTGCCCGACCGGGTGGCAGCGGCATCGAGAGAGTTCGCGGATCTCAAGAGTATTATTACATCGTAATTGTTTCAGAATTGTCCAAATAGGAAGTCAAGATTTTTGACATAATTATCGGAAAGGCTGGGCCGGGCGATCTTCTTAGTTTAAGGCGCGCAGGTTTGCAGGTGTGTGCTGTGGAGTAGCCGCACTCTTGCGGCTCAGCGCAAGTTCAAACACCCGAATCACTTTAAAAAGGCTGCAAAGCAAGACATAGACGAGTTTTTGGTGAACAAAATTACCTCCTGTGTTATCCCAGGTGACTCCATAGTCGAAGGCTTTCGATCATCGGCCGTTCTGTTATCAGTATCCAGACGCAGCTGACTGTCACATCCATAGACCTGAAGCAATCATGGATTACAGCTACAAGGACAAACGGGTGCGCTCACCACCAGTGCCCTTAAACTCATCGAAGACCCGCATTGTGATAATTCTGGTCACAGTGTCACTGTTGATTTGCTACTCAATCACATCCATCATCGACCAGAGCGATGAGGCATCTGCAAACGGAAATGGCGTGATGTCATCATCCCAGAAAGCCAAGGCTGGGATAACAACAGCTTGGAGAACTCAAGAGCAGGACAGCAAGTACAAAGATTCAGACGTTGACTACTCGAAACTCGATATCGACTATTCCAAGATTGGTGAGAGGGTGGGTCAGAAAAGAGTTGCGAAAACAGCTCGGGTGAACAATGGCGATGAGGAGACAATTGACACCACGCTGGATAGCAAAGTTGTCGGGTCCATCATGAAGGACAAATAGAAGTCATCAGCCGCGTCAGGTAACACCAACACTGCTAAGGGATCCATCAATGAGAAGAAGACTGTTAAAGCAGATACAACAAGGGCAGCTCAGACACACAAATATACACAGACCGCAGTTGAGCAGGTGCAGCTACCCAAGGGAGTAAAGACAAGTCCACATGCAATTCACCCAGAGCCACTAAGAGAAGGTGATTTAAGCGCGAAGAGATTACCCGAATAGGCTCAGCACTTGGTGGATCAGAAGAAGGCTCACAACAAAGACCACGCACTAGTTGAGCAGATCGATGACGGTGGTGTGAGGGTGCTTGACAGGATAGACAAGTCCCATTGATCACAGTCTCTCTAGTGCTCAAAACTATTTATACTTTACGATATGAATTTTATGATAATGTTTGTTTACATGAAGTTGAAAACGATGCTGAATATACTTAATGTCGACCCTACACCCCTTTCTCGGACATCATCAGAAAATACCGACGTTGAAGTGCAGCTACTCCGCTTGACTTGAACGTCTTGAACCCTGTCTACTACCAGACACACTGTCCATATCGAGAACTTTCTTCTCCTCAAACTTTATAGCGACGCTTCCTCTTCTGTGGTGGTGTCTGTGGCAACAGGTCTCACCAGTATCAGCGACAATGGATCCACGTGTTGAATTGTCACACATAGGCGAGGACATTGATGATGTTCTTGAGTGAGTCGGAGTACAATTACTCACTAGTGAGTTCATTTTTGAGTGTGTTTGGTACTCTTCGAGTGGTGGTCTGTCAGTAGTCACCGTTGACCTTGAATTGTTGAGCACCGGCGTGGACATCGAGCGAACTAATTGGCGATATGACACTGGGGGTTGATTGCAAGATGGATTATTCCGACTTCTTGGTGACAGTGGTGACTACTGGTTGAGCAGTGTCCCGAAATAGATTGCATCTGAGCTATCCACAGTGGTAGGTGACGATGTTGATGGCTGAGAGCCGGACAGGTTCTCGTGTGAACCTTGGGTTGAGTACAAAGGCGATGCTGGTGCGGATGACTCATGTGTGCATTGATGTAGTCTCGCACTGATAGGCCTGTTTGGCTTGTAGGTCTGAGGGTCAAAGTGAAGCTCGAACTTGTACGGTCTGTATTGCTGAGCCATGTTCGTACCCACGGAGTTGTGACGATACTCGATATTCATCATGAGGCTAAAATGGTTGCTGTGGATGATGCCTTATAGTCGAGTTGCTTGATACTCTGTAGTGTATGGTTGTAGAAATATGTGGCAGATCATATATTTATGAGCGTAAGTTTCAGGGTGTCAAGTATGTGAGAGGCTGAGAATCTGTGTGGATCGGGGGTACATAATATAATTGCTTGCGCTTGTGAACGGAGGGCCCTACAAAGCTTAAATCAAAGTGGACTGACAACAACTGCAATACCAAGAAGTATAAATCGCACTGCAGAAGTAGTTTATGCACCCCTCACGCCTTTAGAAGTTTCCAGTGGATCAGCTCAAAGTGATTGATTATTGCTCTACTCAACAGACCAGCTCCGAATCGACTGATAAGAACCCAACGACGTCGCTCACTGAATGACGACACAATCACACATGTTAACCGTATGGCAGACTGAGCCACAGAGGCACAACGGGCTAATTGATGCGGTATATCTTCGTCTTAATGCTAACTTCCCGGGAAGCTTGTCAAGCTTCCAAAAAGCTCCATTGAGGGTGGCGCGGCAAGTTTGCGGGGTACCGGTAAAAGCTCTTAATTCGGGGACACACAGGGCCAGGCCCATCTAATGGAGAAAGTCATCTTGCGACCTCACACGCTATTACGACAAACTTTAAGGCGACAGGGCGCTTTTCCAAAATCTAGGTTATATCTTTGATAGTGAGGACTGTTATCACCACACATTTACTGCGTCTTGACATGATTGTCTTGGTTGCTGTGCTGATATGGGCTTCCAGAGAGCAATGTTTGCCTGGGACTCAGCCCTCCTTGCATCATTACGCAGCGAATTCGTCTACACTGTAAATAACTCATCAGATCACATGAGATTCATTAGGTTGCAGACGATAATGATATACACACATCACCTACGCATAGCAGCTGCTCTAGCTGGATGCACCTTACCCAAATCAGCTGGCACAGGTCTGCTGTTTTTGAACTTCTTTTCTCTTTCCGCTTTCTTCTTTTGGATCTCAGCAGTTCTCTCCTCATCCAATTTACTGTTTTTAGTCTTGATCTTCTCCAGTCTGTTCGAGGAGTTACCACCACCACCAACTGTCAACTCGACGTTGATCTTTCTGTTAACTAGCGTAGTGTGATGCATCTTCAAGGCCAGATCCATCTTCTTTTGAATGTCGGAGCCGGAACCGTCAAACTCCAAGAATGCAATGCCCTTATCTGTTCTGATTCTGATTCTATCTGGTGAAGCTGCTGAAAAGTGCGCCATCAGCTGTGTCTGTGAAATGTCGTATGGTAGGTTACCAACGAACAAGAGGAATCTTGGACCACCATTAGAGCCTCCGGAACCTTTGCCCTTCTTACCTCTTCTTGTTTTTCTTTTTTTCTTTGGTTCCTCACCTGTTGTTGCAGCGGCAGTACCATCAGTGGTAGTAGTGGCAGCAGCACCAGTTTCTTCTGTGATCTTATCATCTTCTCTTTTCCTCTTCTTGTCTGTAGATGTGGTGGAGGCGGTGGCAGCCTCCTCCTGCTTGGCCTCTTTACTCTTACGGAACTCAAGAGCCTTTCTCTGTTTTTTCGTGAGCTTTTCAACTGCGTCAGCCATCTTTCTAATGTAGTCACTGGTTCGAAGGTGTCAACTATATCAAATACATTAAATCACAGATGTACGGGGATACCAATTAAATTTTCACGGTAGTGCTCATCGCTGCTGTCCGAACCAAAAAATAATCCGCGAAGACGTTTGATGCTCTCCGAGACCATACATGCAAGAGGAGACCATCAAGGCCGTGGGTACAGCATTGAAAGCAAATTTATATGAAAGGACATCAGCTTAGGTGTCGTCAAGAGATATAGAAAACAGCATGGATTCATTACAATCGAAAGCACACAGGTCAGACAGAAGTCCTAGTCGAACTACCACAGATAAGGGATACAGAGATAGATCAAGATCCAGAGATGGTATATCAAGAGAGGGGAAAGTTCATACTGAGACCAGGTCAACTATCACACAAGAGACATCAACGAAAGAGCAGACGAAAGATGAACAAGAAGATCGTGGACGTTCAAGAACCTCCACAAAGGACAAAGATATAGAGCAGGAAGCAACGCCCTCAGATGACCTCACAATTGCTGAGATGAACAACCAAGAAATGATGATGAAAATGATGGGGTTCGGATCATTCGATAGTACCAAGGGCAAGCATGTGGAAGGTGTAGGCTCAGGTGTGGCCAAAAAGAACAAGCCTACGAAATACAGACAGTACATGAATAGAGACAAGGGCTTCAACAGAGCTCTATCTCCCGACAGATCATCAAAACGTTGACTTGTTATAGTGCACTACAACGAAACAGAGTAACTATTATGTATGCTATTGATTTGCCATTCCTGTAGTAGATCACTGTTTCTCTAGCAGAGCAGAGTGCTCAGAGTACAACTCCTCATACATAGCTCTTAAGTCGGTGTAAGCCTTGGTGACCTTCTCCAACTTTTGCTCCACCTCCTTCGCTTTAGCAACATCAGCGCCATTGGCCTCTCTCATGATGACTTCGGAGTTGACATTGGTGAAATTCTCGAAGAACATGGCCTCGCTAGAAACCCTATTTAAGTGAGCATCGATGTCGAACAACTTCGCATCCTCAGCATCAGTGATTTGGAACAAGACATCCTGCTCCTTTGGATCATTATTCGTGACAACTCTCTTGAAGATAGGAATGGCTCTAGTGTTCTTTTCCACAACTTGGTTAGAGTTGGCGCCAACAGCTTCATTATACGTACTGATGATCTTCACGGTGGTGATCTTGGCACTGAGCTCCTTCAACTCCTTGACAACCTGCTTGGAAACAACGTCAATAACGACAACACGGCCCTTGGAATCTCCAGAAACCAAGAGAGATCCATCTAATGACAAAGACAACTGTGTGACACAAGAGCCCGCGTGGTAAGTCATCGTGTCCTTCAACTCATGATCCGGTTGTAGCGTTAACACTTTACCATATCCTCCACGAGCTTCAAGAATATTGGTTGCTGGGTTCGGCTGATAGAGGTTGATTGTGCGAATGTTACCATCAGCGAGACCGACGTAGATGGCACGGTCTGCAGAGTCAACAACGACAGATTCGATATGACCATTGATGACAAAAGTGGTGAGAAGTTGGAAGTTGGACATGTTATAGACTCTGATAGTGGAGTCCTTCGACACTGTGTAAAGCTTGGAGTCCTGGTGGACGTTATTATTCAAAAAGACATCTGTAACTTCTAATGTATGGTCTGAAAGAACGTGTACAGGCTTGACAATCTTTTGGTCATCCTTGGAAAAGCCGACAAGGTCTGTAATCTTCCACACCAATACACGTGCGTCCTTACCAGCGGTGACAAGGTAGGAGCCATCACTGGAAACCTTCATCGAAGTTGGCATCTGGTAGTGAGCCTCCTTTACATTTAATAACAGACCGGAGTTGAGCTCCCAAACGTACAGCTTACCACTCACACCACCAGCAATAAGCAAATACGGTAGTCTGAATTTGGGCATTCTGTGGTCACCTTCGGTATCCTCCTCATCGGCGATCTGCTCTGAGGTGTATGTCTCCATGGTGTTTGGACACAGAGCCAAACATGCAAGCTGTTCAGGGACAGGTATTCTTTGATCTGGCGACTCCTTACCCCAGCTGTACACACTGACAAGGGCTTTACCTTTTGCAGCCACGATAACACGGTCACCTGGTTTACATCCTGTGATGACGGCTCCGTTTGGGTACGAAGCGGCCTGTCTGAAGGCCATCTGCTGGGTCTGCGAGTGCAGAGATGTGGCAATGGCGAGTGAAAGTGCGCCCTGTCTGTCGTCTGAAGAACCTTCTGAGCAGTAGAAAACTGTTTCCTCCATATCTGAGATAGTCTTATGTGTCTGTTGGAGTCCGAGTTACAGCTCTACCAATCTTGATTCTCTATTAAGCTAACTGAGAAAGTCCGTGTATCTCATCGCAGGCCTGAATATTTTTCCCATCTTTTAAGAACGTTAGGGGCCGCACTGTGTACTACGCGAGCTGGCGACATCTGTAAAAAGCTCCGTTAGATCAGCCATCGTCTCCCAAAAAACCAATAATTAATGATCAGAACGCCCTATCGAGTCACCTAAAAACCGTTATCAATGCCTCTCAACATCATTGGCTCACTGATCCTCGACGGTCCCGATGCTGTTCCAGGCTGGGAGTACGTCGTCAAGTACGCGCCACCCATCATCGCCGTGGGAGCTCTTAAGGCATACTTCAGAGGTCGCACGAACACATGGGAAAGAGACCTGCACGGGAAAGTGTACATAATCACTGGTGGAACATCGGGTTTGGGAGCTGCAGCAGTTGAGGAGCTCGCTGCTCGTGGTGCCCAGTTGATCTTGCTTGTGCGTAACACGAGCGATCTGTGGACAGTGGAGTACATCCAGGATCTCAGGGATAGGCACAACAACTTCCTGATCTACGCCGAGCAGTGTGATTTGGCTTCCTTACATTCAATAAGAAAGTTTGCCACCAAGTGGCTCGATAATGTTCCACCGAGACGAATTGACGGTGTCGTGTGCTGTGCCTCTGAAAGTTTACCGTACGGCAAGGAGCGTGAGAACTCTGACGACGGCATTGAGATCCAAACTGCTGTGAACTATGTGGGCCACTTCCACTTGCTGACACTTCTGTCACCATCACTCAGAGCACAGCTGGCTGATAGAGATGTCCGTGTTGTGCTCACCACCTGTATGACACAGGCTATGGGTAAGATTGAAGAGGAAGATCCGCTCTTCCAGAATCAGAGGTATCCAAAGTCTTCACCATGGAGAGTATTCGGTACGTCGAAATTACAGCTGGGTATGTTTGCTCGTGAGTTCCAACGGAGACTACAGGATCAGCCTAGGAAAGATGGAGAGCCATGTATGGTGCGTGTTAACTTGGTGAACCCTGGAATCATGAGGACTCCCAGCACAAGACGTGTGCTATCATTCGGCTCTATCATTGGGCTTTTGATCTATATCTTGCTGACGCCAATATTCTGGATCTTCTTCAAGTCTTCAAGAAGAGGCGCACAGTCCATCTTCCACGCGTTGATGTGTCCCGACTTTGAGGTCAAGGACGGAGGCAACTTCATCTCTGATTGTGAGGTGTACACTCCCGCAAGACCCGAACTGAGCGACAAAGAATTACAAAAGAAACTGTATGATAACACAGAGACCGCTATTGCCAAAGTTGAGAAGGAATCCGCTATTCGTAGAAAGAAGGAGGAAATGAAGGCCGGCAAGGGCAAGCAAAAGAAGGACGATAATGGGAAGGACAAGCAGGGGTCTGAACGTACACAGGATGTAGGTATCACTACAACGCAGGTAAAGGACGATATTCCCTTGTTTCCAGATATGGAGGGTCTTAGGGGCAAGCTGAACCCCAAGAAGAAGACCAACGAGCGTAATGGTACCTCCACTACATCGAATTCCATCCCTGCTAGTCAACCTAAGAAGGTCAATGATAAGAAAACCAAGAAGAGAAAAGCTTGATTATGATGCACCCTAGCATTGCCTTGGGTATACAGCATTGCAGAGTGTGGTATAATACATGCGCTCTTATATACACATTAAGTCAATCTACTGCTACCCAAGCTGTGAGTATGTGTAACTCTTTGGTAATAGTTATTAGCGAATTTGACCCTCCCCTCCTTCCCTACAACTACAGGTGATATAGCACCGAAAAAGTTAGCCTGAACCCAGATGCTGCTCAAGGTATTGATAGTTGAACGTGCACTTGAACCAAAAACTCTCAGATGGGCTTTCCAGATGATTTGGGGGTGAATATATACATAATCACAACGGACTATACATCGCATCAATGTATTGTTTATACAACTGTTTCGAAGTTATACCATCTCTACGTGGTGGTGAGCATTCAAACCACAACGGCACAGAAAGCGTCTTCATTGAATGTTATCAAACTGAGCAGTTCAACAAAGCAGTATACAGGCTTCAAAAAAGCTTACAATATCAGGCCAATTAAGCCGGATGAGGTTGTACCAACAATATCTATCATAAGAACGATATTCAACAGTCAAGAGGAGTCTTACCATGCCAACTGACAGCCTTTGCTTGCAGCTAAAAACCTTGTTTATTTGATCAACACACTAGTAAGCCTATGTTAACCTAGTCCACTGCGTTGCCGGTAAGAGGTCACTAGTCGACGATACACTCTGCACCCGAAGGCTTAACTGTAGCATTTTCCAACTAATGCCAGATGAACCATCTCTATAATGCGAGCCTCGGTAGAGCGCATAGTGGAACTACGAAGCCCTCAGAGTTGTAAGGATCCTCTGGTGTGATGCTCAACTGGCTTGAGATCCCCGGGGAAAGTCACGGCGCAGCGCATCGCCCACAGTATGTGTAGCCTGCGCAGAGTTTTCTTGCTCAAGAAACCACTCCGTGTGGCTGCTTAGCAAAGTATGATCAATGATCTGCACATTTCTCTCTCAAACTCCAAACCCACACACTCAAACCATCACTAACACACTCATACACTGCTACTGCCCCTACCGGTTGGCACACACGCGAATCCATCTGATGTCCGGTAGCGGCAAGAGGTTCCCGAGGTTCCGGCTTATCGCCCCTGATAATTTTTTTTTTTTTTTTTTACCCGCGGTAGCCTGTTGGAGCTGCTGAGTGGACGACCAATCGCGCGCCGACGGTGGGACGACACGGGGCGCTGCCGCCATCAATTCCTCGATATCGTTGGGACGGTGATACTTATGTTTACCAAGCGCAGACACCTGTCAACTTGATTCAAGCAGCCAGCTCAGTAAGCAAAGGTCCTGCCTATAATTGCACCAGCTTACATTGGCCGAGCTTTCCATAGCACTTGCTACCAGTTCGCTTGCACGCCTACAACCATCGCCAATCGGAGGGACGAAATATCGTTTATCTACAGCGCCGATTGCAACTTCCACCATTACCACCACCTCTTGTAACGAGCGCTTGAAACCACAGAGCGCAAAACCTCCTCGTGCGAACCATGGACAACAGAACATCCTCTCCAGTGTCGTCGCTCACAAAGCTGCTGAAGCAGAAGAACACTGCCGGCGAGCGTAAGATCTCTAACGGCCGCCACTCAGGCCTGAGTCACCTAAGGTCCAACACCGACGATGAACTTCATCACGTTGTCTCGATCGAAGGTGTGGAGGTCCCTTCACCATTTAGCAGAGGCCCAGATGACCAGGAGCTTGGATTTGCTCCTGATGAGATTGACCCGATCACTGGATCCCCAGTTGAGTTTGGCAATGGCTTCAACCAGAGAAGTCCCATCTCCATCTCTATGAACCCATCCTCCTACTCCACCGCTCCACCAATCAGAGCTCCAATGTCCACCTCCATCCACAGGAACCCATCGATATCGTATCACTACAACCAGAACAACTCCTACTCTGCCGCCGGTTCTATGATGTCCTCCAGTATCCCGTACTCGGTACCTAACCATAACGGTAACGCCACTGGTGCCAACACCAACTCTACGAACCACACCAACTCATCAAGCTCCCAAGGCTCTGACTTCCAGACGTCACCAAGACACTCAGTTTCCGGCCTTCCGTCCAACATTACCATGATTGAGTCTACAAACATCGTCTCTCCAACTGTAAACAGCTCAGCAGAGATTGAACCAAGATTCGTCATCACCAAACAGAAAGTGCAACAGGTTAGGGAATCCAGCTCCAGCTTCTCAAGATCCATGACATCTGCTTCGGGATTTTTCTCACGCTCAAGAAAGAATTCACAGATGGACTTGGGTACTTTCTACAACAACCCATTGGCAAATATGACTCCGAACAGCTCTGTTTCAACTCAACCAATGCCTATTCACCATGAATCAGCTATTTCTGCATCTCCTTCGAGCATATCGTCCATGGACTCCGCCAGCTTGAAGTCCAAACAGCCTCATGGGTCCATGGTGGACTTGAAGCGTTTCTTCAAGAAGGCACCAGCCTCGCAATCCCCAGTGAACAACTACCAGGTCATGTCCCCTGTAAGATCATCCTCGAACTTCCAAAGAGAGCGCTCCGGATCTGTTTCATCCTCATACAACAATAACGTTTCAGCATACACCACCCCACAACCACTCCCATTCTCCAAAAGATACTCTAAGTACGGTGAAACTCTTGGTGCTGGTGCTGGTGGATCTGTCAAGCTTATCAAACGTCTTTCAGATGGTGTTGTATTCGCCGTTAAGGAGTTCCGTCAGCGTTCCAGCTCGGAGACTCGTCGTGAGTACGCTAAGAAGATCACTGGTGAGTACTGCATCGGCTCTACCTTGCGTCACGCCAACATCATTGAAACCATTGAGATTGCATATGAAAATGATCGCATCATGCAAGTCATGGAGTACTGTGATTACGACCTTTTCGCTATTGTCATGAGTAACAAGATGGACGATGCCGAAGTTGACTGTTGCTTCAAGCAGATTCTCACAGGTATTCAATACTTGCACCAGATGGGATTAGCCCATAGAGATTTGAAGTTGGATAACTGTGTTATAAACTCTCAAGGTGTCGTCAAGATCATTGATTTTGGTTCCGCAGTGGTATTCTCCTATCCATTCTCCACAACTCTGATTGAGGCTTCAGGAATTGTTGGCTCGGACCCTTACCTCTCACCAGAGACCTTGGTGTTCTCCAAGTACGATCCAAGACCCGTGGACATCTGGTCCGCTGCCATGATTTACTGCTGCATGGTGCTCAAGAAATTCCCATGGAAGGTACCAAAACTGGCTGATAACAGTTTCAAGCTGTTCTGTACCGGTCGTGATTCTGACTCATTGAGTGCTCTGTTGACACGCAAGCCTGTTACCCAACCAACAGTGGCACCTGCTGCGGCAAAACCAAGTGGATTGTCCAACTTGACAAAGGCCCTCTCTAAGCCATTGGCTGAGATTGAGCGTGGGCTGGACTCTACAGGCTCTAACACAGCTACACCTACACCGGAGACTATCACCACTGCCAAATCCATTCCTTCCTCGATGAAGTCCGAGCACCCTCAATTAAGTGAGTCTTCCGAGGCACCACAAGTCACAGTCACAGAGGCACCAGAACCAGTGCCAGCAACTACAGCCACAAACCCTGAACCTCAACCACACACGTCAAACTTGATTGGTGAGGCTCGTTTGCTTCAGGCATTGCCACAACACACACGCGCCGTCATAGGCCGCATGGTTGATCTAGCACCAGCATGTCGTGCCACTATAGATGAGGTCATGAACGATTCATGGGTCCAGAGCGTGGAGATGTGCACAGTCGAGGAGAAGATAGATGGTAGCGGTATCTCAAAGCACGTTTATCACCACGCCAAGAACCATAAGCATACACAGGTCGACCAGAGTGAGGCGCACATCGCATCTCTGGAGAAGAAGAAGAAACAGCAAAAGTGAGCTCATATGCGTTGTATGATTCTCTTTTTGGGGGCTAGATGTCTCTTCACTTAGTTGCTTTCAGTTCTCTATTTCAATTCGTCAGTGTCTTGTAATGGGCTTTATACTTTTCTTATTCATAAACAATATAAAACAGTAACACTAGAGGAGTAAAGCAGGTATATTTTGGTGAAATTGAGGATGAAAAACAATTAAGTTGGTGAGTGAGTAGAGTCTATACAATCAAGCATGCTCATGTCACAAAAAAAGAAGAGGGCAATAGAAAACAAACGGAAGAAGGAAGTTAGACGAAGAAGAATGTATAGTGCTGACAATCACAAAATGGTACATTTGGAAGATTTTTTTCTTCTCTTAATCATACCGGACCCGCCATTTGATGCGGTGGTCTTACCGACACCGCTAACACCGACAGGTGTTGCAGATGAGGCGTTGGCAGTATGAGCAATCGATGGCGCATTCTGAGCAGCCAGCAGTTCTCTCTCAGCGTCAATGACAGACTTGATAGCAGTTTCGAACACAGACTCAACACCCGTTTGTGTGGCAGCGGAGCATTCAACGTACTGATAGAGACCCAAGTCCTTGATCAACTTCTGTGCCTCTGATTTTGAGATCGGTTCGTTACCAGACTCTTCTAATCTGTCCAATGTGTGTGGGTCATCCCTGAGATCGGCCTTTGTACCGACAAGGATGATCTTGATGTCATCTGCACTGTGATGTCTGATCTCTGGGATCCACTTGTTCTTGACATTCTTGAAACTTGAAGGCTCCACGATGGAGAAGCAGACTAGGAAGATATCTGTTTGTGGATAGGACAAAGGTCTCAGTCTGTCGTAGTCTTCCTGTCCCGCAGTATCCCAGAGTTCCAGCTTGTAGTGAGCACCTTCGTACATGGTGTTCTTGGTGTAGTTGTCAAAGACAGTTGGAATGTAGTCCTGTGGGAAAGTGTTCGAGGTGTATGAGATGAGGAGACATGTCTTACCGACAGCACTATACAGAGAGAGTTAGCATTGATCTCTTTGTGAAGAATTGTGGGGTGAACACGAATTGTTGGACTATAACTTGATAGATACGAGCAGCATTCCCGAATGGTTGAGATAACCAAGGCTGCTATCAACGAGAGCTGTTGTTGTAAGCCTTCAATGGAGCCCACTGCGAGCAACACTTACCCGTCACCGACGACGACAACTTTGAACGATCTCATTATGGCTTCTAGACTGGTGGCTAGTGAGAAATAGTGTGTCAAGTACTTCTGCAAAGCTCCAAAGATCTTCAGCGTGCCAGATCTCCAAGACAGCCAGCACTCGGGTTTTTTCGTTGGTGCACCTCAACCGCTGGGGGGAATGTCCGGGTGCCGGGGTTACGGGAGCAAATTGCAGGCGTCTGGTGGTTACCGGTGTTACCGTTGCGGGGGATCTTATGAGCTGAGTGTAGGACGCAGGTTCTAAGCTGCGATATCATACACTGGTCTCTATCAACACACTTCTCTTATTGTCTCATCCTTGTATATGTCAATGTTGGTGAACACATTCCGTTTAAGAGTCTCCCTAGTACCAGTGTGTCCCATACCGTTTCTCGCTTAGTCATCCAGCAAAAAAAAAAGTCTAGGCCAGAGAGCTCATCACCAACACTCAGGGTGATTCAAAGTCTGAGGTATTTGTAGGAGAGTGGGTCAGATCTGTATATGCTTGCACGCCAGTCACTCAAACAAATAATGTCTGCTACAGAAACCCAGCTCACGCAACTCGCACACACGTTGACCGCGACAACACTGCTGGAAGGCTAGGACAAGACGCAAGTCAACGATGGCCAGGTGCTTGTTTCGAAAGGATCAGGAAAGATGAAAGTCCGTAAGGGCCAAACTGAAGAGGAGTTCCAAGAACAGCTGAGGCAGTTCAAAGAGCAAGGTCCCGTGCTGAACACCATGACGTGGCTAGAAGAGACAGAACTGAAATCAATTGACAAGACTAAGAAGAGTGATAGACTCAGGTTGGAGAATCTGGCACAAAGGTTGTATTACAAGAGAGAATATTCACAGTGTCTTGATGTGGTGAATCTGGGTCTCAGTTTGTTTGAAGAGCTTCCGAGAAAGAGAGTGCAGAGTGAGTGGTCAGAACTGGAGTACCTGAGAGATCAGTGTACTAAGAAGCTTGAGCCCGTTGCCTAATGCTATCGACTACACAATCATAATGACATACTTTTCACGATATTCATTCCATTTCATCATAAAAGATCCTGTGTTTTGTAGATTTTTACCTCCACACTGCTTACTTTCCTTTTCCTTAAAACACTATCATCGTCATCCTGCTCAAACTCATCAAGAACATCGACAGATTTAGTCTCCACCTGTATCTTGCTCCCCAAGTTCTCGAAATGCAGCCCCAGGCTTATCACTTTCGAGATTGATGCACCCATGCCTTTTATTGTGATATAGGCCAGCTTCGGTTGCTTTTTGGACAGTTTTTTAAGCATTTTATCGATACGTTTCACTCCAGAGATGAATGGTGTTGAAGACTGGATATGAATCACAGAGTCTAAGTCTGAGTGTTTAAAGCGGCGTGAGGGCGCATGCTTGATGTGTTTGCCCTCGACGGGTGTGAGCTTATTAGGAACTGGTGCCATACTGTTTACAGAAGTGGTAGATGATCGCTGTAAATGAATCATCTACAACTCAGTTCATGATGAGAAGAGAGGTTCTGGATTTGTAGGCGTGCGCGAGTAAGCACGGGGCTGCATAACCATAGACTAGTCTGAAGAGGTCCTCTGACGACAATGCGATACAAGTAAAAATTATTATCAAACCATACACAGGTTTCACCTAGTCTCACTAATGATTTGTGGTGCTTGTTTCATAATCGGTACAGTTAAGTTCTGTGTCCGCATTGTTGTTGGAAGTCTGTCTGTAGGGTTTTTGGGTCTACTGAACCGGTCATTTTAGCATGACCCACAGTGCTTCCCACAGATGGGCACGAAACCATATACTAGAAGTGTAAATTGGATTGAGGTTAAGTCCAATGAATTCAATAGGAGCTACAAATATATAGTGCGGCGTTTTAGGTCTACTTGTTAATCCCAAACTCGACTATAGTACGTTTATGTGGTCTAGATATGCAGAGCTTCCAAATCAGCTTACAACAAGGCCAATGGAGCAGCCAAGATCATGGCGAATGGGATGGCCAAACCAGCAGCAGCACCCTTGGAGGTAGAAGCAGCAGAAGAAGTGGCGGAGGCAGCACCTGTGTAGTTGGAGGAAGCGACGGCAGAGGAGATGGCAGAAGAGATGGAGGAGGCAGATGAGGACTGAGCAACAGAAGCAGAGGAGGAGGCGGCGGAGACAACAGAAGAGACAGAGGACTCAACAGAGGAAACAGCAGCAGAGGAGGAGACAGCAACAGAAGCAGCAGAGGACTCAACAGCGGAAGAGGAGGCGACAACGGAGGCATCAGCAACCTGGGAAAGGGCAGCGGCGAGGGATGGCTCCAAACGGGTAGAGTACCATGGCAAACCGGTGACGTATGAAGAGACAGCACCCATGTCGACCTCAGATAGCAAGGTTGTGTAGGAGTCGTCAGTGTAAGTCTGGACAGCCTCGAAGAGGGACAAGAGCTGAGCTGGTGGAGCGTTACCGTTTGTGATCTCTGTGAGGTAGTCGTTCAAGTTACCTTGGACGTCACCGAGGATGACATCGAGCTCGGCCTGGGTGGCCTCAGCAGACTGGGCAGCGGCGTATGTGGCAAGGGCAAGGAGAGCGACTGGGGCGTACATTGTGTTCTGTGTATATGTGAGATCTAGGGGCAGGTACAGGGTACTTGGAGGTGAGTATCTCACTGAGGGGCTGCAATGCAGTATATATACAAGAGAGGCAGATGAAAAATTCATCCAACCCGCTCAGTGCCAACCCGAAAAAGTCTGGAACCTTATTCGGGGAGTCGTTGATGCATGTTTGGTGCCAACGTATGCAGACGAGATGAGGAGACGTGTGGAATCTCAGGCTCTTGGCTCTGTCGAGCCCAGATCTCGGCCTTCAACGCGGGGGGCCTAGGGGCAGATTCGAGGGAAGCTGTTAGGGTCTGATGGCGATTCGGGCACAGCATGTGGTGTATTCTTCGAATTAAAACCTGAAGTAGACACAGCAGAGACGAGGACCCTCCTATTTTAGCACAGTACATGTATCTCAGATGCGGAACGAGCTATACTCGGAGACGGCGCATGTCAGCGCGTGTGACCGTGAAAGCGGGGGGACGAACAGAGTCGAGCTCAAGTCCCCTAAGGGCGCCTCTCAACCACACTTCCGGGGGATATGTGAGCCAGTGCACTAGCACTAGAAAGCTTTGGCCAAAGGTGTGAAGGGCACCCTTTCAGCAGACGACTCACAGAGCAATGGCAATTGGTAACCCACGGGGCGCAACCCTCAGACAATTGGCACTTGCAGGGTCTCCAACGGCGAAAGTTTTTCCTCAGCCCGCCCGCCTCCTCGAAACCCGGCGCCACTCAAACTTCTGGCGTGATGGCTGGGATGGCCTGAGCGGCGAGCATTGAGACGGCACTCGCTTAGTTCGAGTTTGTTGGGCTGGTGTCGTAGAGGAGTGTGGGGTAGATTGCGTATCCACGTGGACATCTGGCCTGTTTGTACGAGCATCTGTTGTACTTTACTGGACGACTGTCCAGCAACTCCCGGACTTCAAATCCCGGTCCTGCAATGTTAGGCAGAGACAGATGCATCCGAAGGCTGAAAAGGCCCGCTTCGTCTCATAGACGTCAGGAAAGAGGCAGTTTCGACCTACATACCGCGTGGTGGAATTCTATGGTACATGTATAACAGTATTTTAAGGGGGGAAGCACATTAAAGTCATTAAAAAAGGGGGCCGATCGAGACGGATAGCATCTAAACCTTTTAGTAGCCAGCCAACTTAACAAGCAGCTGTGCACCCTTGTTGTCCTCAGCAGCAGCAGCCTTCTTAACATCCTTCTTACCCTTCTTCAAGATCTTGTGCAACTGGGACTTTGCGTCCAAACTCTCGTACAAGGCAACAACAACGAAAGATGTGTCCTTGTCCTCAACCCACTTGAGCAAGTCGTCGCCGATAACAGATTCGTAGAACTTCAATCCGAACTCTGCACCCAGTCCTGGGATCTCCATCTTGACCAACTGCTTGTTCTTAGCGTCCCACTTACCACACTGGATCAAGGCCTTGAGCATTCTAACGGAGAATGGCTTCTTGATCAAGTGGTACTTGTCGTTGATATCACCCTTGAAGGCCTCAATGATGGCGTCGATAGTCTCGTTTCTCTGCTCGTCCTCAACTGGAGCGTTGTTCAAGAACACCTCCGAGATAAACTGAGAGCCCATGTTCTGTGAAAGCATCTGTACAACGTTTTCCTAGATACCCTTGTAGAACAATGGGGCAAACTTCTCCAAGAGCTCGGTCTTTCTCTGCTCCTGTGGCTTCTTCGATGTTTGCTCAGACATCTCAATATACTTCTGCAAATCTTTCTTCACGTTTGGGGCGAAGAATCTTCCATCAAGACCATTGAGCAAGTAAAGGAATGGTCTTCTGGCGTACTTGTCAATAACAATATCACCAATGTGCTCAGAGAACTCAGGTGAGAATCCCTTAAACACCATAACAGTATCGTCAACGGTCAAGAAAAGTGTTGTCATAACCAGGTTACCAAACTCGTTTTGCATCAATTTCAAAGCATGTTCTCTCAATGACTTCACAATCAACTTTCTCTCCTTAGCAGTGGCCTTGGCAATCAATGTGCATGCAACCTCACAACCTTCAGCTGTGTGGATCAATTCAGCGAACTGGTCGTGCAACAACTCAATCATTGTACGGGCCTCTTCGTCATTGATGATCTGGATGTATTCTCTCATAGCGGCATGCAAAATCTGGAAACCGGTAGAGCCCTTCTCCACAGAAGCGGTGATGGTACCTTCCAAGTTCTTGGCAATCAAAGTTCTCTTCTCCACAGACTCCTCTGTAACTTCTTTGATGGTCTTACCCTTACCAGACTCCTTGAAAACAGCGTACTCGGCACCCCAGAACTCTCTGATCATTTGCTTCTTCTGCTCAGCTGTGGAATACAGAGTGTACAAATCTTCCACAACGTAGGCACCTTCCCTGTGTCTCATCAACTTTCTGAGCTTACCATGTAACTCATTGAGGATCAACTCTCTGGACTCCTTGGATCCGTAATGCAAAAGCTTCACGAGCAAATACTTACCGTATGAACTTGTGGCCAGCTCATAGTAGTGACCCTTGAGAGAGGCAACAACAACGTCTCTTCTTTCTTTGTCGGAGTACTTCACTAATGTTTGAACAACTCTTGAGGCATCATGCTTCATCACCAGATCTCTGATAACGTCCTTGGCGAACTTCCAGATCTCATCACAGAGCTTATCACGAACCTCTTTAGGTGGCTTTGGGTGCTTGACTCTCAAACGCTCCCACAAAGACTTAATGTGTTGCACTTCGACACCGGACTTTCTCTGTAACTTTCTCTCGGCCAGCACCTTTCTCTGCTCAGCGTGCTGCTCTGCTGATGTCTTCTTGTTTGGGTCTCTAACACTCTGCTCCCCATCTTCACCAGCCTCCATCTCGACATCCTCTTCGTCATCACTTCCAGATTTCTTAGACAACTTAATCTCGTCCTGGTCCAACTCATCCTCAGACTCAGACTGGTCTAGCTCGTCCTCAGACTCGGAATCAGAGCTTTGATCCAACTCATCCTCAGAAGAGGAGGCATCAGATGCAGAATCAGACTCGGAGTCGGACTCGCTCACTGGCTGGGCCTTACCGTTGGCATTCTTGGCCTTCTTGGTAGCTGGCGTGGCTGTGGCGTTGGCACGCTTGGTACCTCTGGTAGTAGCTGGAGCCATTGTTGTGTATACCTCTTCAAATCAAACACTCTGTACGGTATCGAAAGAGTGGAGATGCGATGCCCTTCTGTATAATTTTCCGTACACCAAAATTTTTATTGGTACGCGCACTCGCTAGCGTGCCCGTCTTGGGAATGGCAGATTCATAGAAGGGTCTGATCATCTATACACTACAATTAATTGGTAGGACCCGAGAATACAAGGGAATAGAAAGAGGTTACTTGAATGCCAATGTATGTGTTAAATCCTGACTTACTCTGTGTATAGCAGCTCAGAGATGTGGTCAATTACCCTAGTAGCTGAGGTCTTGGGCCCCTGGGCCTCAACATCGGCCTTCCATGTAAGCCTAGCTCTCTCGAGCATTTCATTGTCTAGCAAAATCTCCAAAGCAGTAAACGATAATGCGACACCACTGGTAACAGCAGCGTCATGCGATTTTCTTGTACCAGCAGCGGCGGCGAATGCCCTCGTATGGGGGCCTGATTCACAGTCAATATGAAACATTGGATGTGCACTAGGTACAACCCATGAAACGTTACCCTGATCAGTTGATGCTGGGGAACGTTCACACTTGTCAACAAGTAACGGTCTCATCTTAACATCGAGGACGTCGTTCATGAACCTGGAGTAAGATCCAGAAAGCACCTCGTTACCCAACATGTTGTAGTAATTGGTCATGTAGGTGATTTTATACTTACACCCAGTAGCCAGGGCACCAGCCTTGGCACAGTTGATGACCTTTGTCTCCAACTCTCTAAGCCTTCCAAGCGAAGGTGCTCTAACGGCAAATACAGATGAAGAGTGTCCCGTGATAATGTTGGGGGCCTGTCCACCATCAATGATATGGCACTGGATTACATCACCTGGAACTGTTTGCTGCCTCAACACGGATATATTGTTGTACATCATAACCATAGCATCGAGAGCATTGATTCCCTGCCATGGGGAAGCAGCCGCATGAGCCTCTTTGCCGAAGTACTCCAGCTTGAATCTTTGATTTGCATTGGTGTTGCAATAAGCACTCGAAGGGTCATCATGTGGATGTGCCATCAGTGATATATCAACATTATTGAAAGCACCAGCTTCCAACAGCTTAATCTTTCCACCACCACCTTCCTCTGCAGGTGTGCCGAACAATTTCACGGTGCCCGCAATATCAAACTCCACCATAGCCTTAGCAGTAGCAAGTGCCCCAGTGATACCACACACGGCGATCAAGTTATGACCACAACCATGTCCAATATTTGGCAATGCATCGTATTCGGAGTTGAACGACACAGTAGTAGAGTTATCCTCTGCCCTGAATGTAAACGTACAGACAAAAGCAGTCTCAAGACCGAAGGCATTTGGTGTCACAATCCAGCCTGGCTGTTGAGACATAAAAGTTGTGATTTGTTCATGCGCATATCTTTCCTGACATAGTTAGTTAATACGTGCTGTTGCATGGGTCGGATGGGTACAACTCACTGTGTACGCAGTTTCTGGGTTGGACCAAATCTTCTACTGCAGCTCGAACAGGTCATCATCGAGTAGCTTGATCTATGCCCTGATAAAGGAGGCTACCTGTGGCGATACAAGTGCAGACATCAGCTCAATAAGTGGTTGTCTCTTTCATTGTAACCCCAATCATGTCTTGGGAGACCTATTTCCGCAGTGCTCTGTCTATATACGCACTGTAGAAGAACGAACCAGGTTCGGCGATGAGGCCTAATCTAGACAATGTATGGAGTATGGTTTGCGCCGCTAGCTAGACGTTTGATAGCGGACCAGTTGATAATGATGATGAACAATTATGAACAAAATTTTACACATGAGAAGCCTAAAAACACCACAAACCTACAAGGAGAGTTTTCAATCATCAAGAATTGACTTTTATTTTGATTATTTGCTTGTTGAAAGCCTAAAATTGAAATACAAGTACAACGATCAGAATTTCACTTGCTCTAGTGTCTTAGTGTATGCAAATTTAACGTTTCGTAGAAGCTATTATAGTATAGTGGTTAGTACAGTTCGTTGTGGCCGAGCAAACCCAGGTTCGATTCCAGGTAATAGCATTCTTTTTTGCATCACAAAAATTGACCCTGTCCCAAGTCCCACACAGACACACACTACACACAGAAGAGAAATATGATGATGATTATGAGTTTACAGAGATGACGGGTCGGTGAATTTTATAACAGCTGTGATTTAAAACCTGGTTTTGAGCACGGAGGTTATCTTTATAGCTGATACACGCCACATAAGTTCTTTTTTAAAAAAAAAAAAGCTGCGAAAACCTAGGCTGGTTGCCGGGGCAACATTCGTTGACCGAAGACTTTGTCACTATAATACATATGTCGTCGATTCTACATACGATTGCAGTCTGATTGATAATGTTACATCATACAGTATATTCATGAAACGTCATTAAATAGAGC